>CM025781.1:4030236-4129394 GCA_014636745.2 Centella asiatica | reverse complement strand
GGGGGGGGGGGGGGGGGGGGGGGGGGGGGGGGGGGGGGGGTGTAACACTACAGTTTTGTTGTATGTGGAGAATGAAATGGATGGATACGAAGAGGAACAGATGTATAACACAAGAATCACTTTAATTGTGATGGAATGAACAATCTTCGTATGGAAAGGTAGATTTAAACACAATCTTGTGAAAAGAGATCGATTGTACACATAAATAATCTAGCATAACACTGTAAAAATTTCCGTTCCATCAAATCAAATGCACCATAAGTCTCGGTTGATGATAATGACCCACTTAGTTCACAAATGGATGTGATGTCGAAATTCGACTTTGGGATAATACCGACTTCTTGATGTTTGTGCAATCTTTGTCCAAGGGAATCTGCAAGGATCCTTATCAGTCGAATTGGAATAATTCAACAAACACGAGGACCAGGAATGGAAGGTTGTACAGCTTAAAAAGTAACGGTACAAGTTGAATTAAACCATCCGTGGAATAATAGTGTCATAAAAACTCCGTATAAATTATGCGCTTGTAAAAATTTTATGTCATCAAAGTAACAACATCACGTATAAATTATAGGATTGTAAAAATTGTATGCACAAACTAAGACATATATTGCTTTGCCAATCAGATTGTGTACTAAGCAAGCAATACGTCTCCAATTTTGTTTCTAAACCAGGACGCTAGATTGGAATGGAAACTAGTTGCAAAATTGCTTCTTTTGTGATTGTAAACCGAGATTAATGACACCGGTATAAAATGAATGAATCGGTAACAACGGCTCCTCAAAAAATAATACACAATATGGATCAAACTGAATGTCCTCAAAAGTTCTTCAAAATCTTCTCAACAGAGACTCCTTCGGATACAAGAGCGGAAGTGATCTCCTGCAAGAAGCAATGGTTGATAAGAGATGATACCGGTGTATAAAAAAGGTTCAAAAGTAAACATATACATCATCAAAGCTAAGAAGCAAACTCTTTATGATAAATGATAACACATTGGCCAGATTGTAGAAAATCATATGTTTACAGATAGCTCCGTCTAGAAGGATGGGATATCGGGAGAGGGTGAAATAAGACACATGATCTGCTGCATGTAATGCCCAATAGGTGTTTGTATTGAATTGTCCATCAACCAGTTTATCTAATATCGAACTATAACAAGGGACTTTTTGAGAATCACCTATAATCTACATTCTTTAATGTGAAGGGCCAGATTGCCAGGTATCCATTTTTCACCTTTACCTTTGCAACTACTTGTAAATTACTGGGGAGAAATATGCTAAAGGTGAAAATGTAAAATGCCTTATAAATGTGATGAAATTCAGTGGTCCATTAAAAGGATGTACAATCACAGGTTTGACAGTTTGATGGTACCATCTCAGAATGAAATTTAATGCAAAAAAATGAACATTTAATCAAACAGAACAAGAAAAGAGCCTACAGCCATAATAACCCGAGAAGGTAATAAAATAGTTCACAAACCTCAGCCATTTCTTTTTGACCGCAAAGCACAGCCCCAGTAGATTTAGCGCTAAAAATATTTTTGGCTCTAGAGAAAGCAGCCTACATAAGCAAGAACATAGTAATATTCCACATTTAGTTAAAATAATGCAGCTTAAAGGACTTGAAAAAAAAATACAGACATATTAACCTACCTGTACATAGCCACGTTCGCCAGTCCAATCATCATCAGGCTGAGATAATACTGGTAGAAGTTTAACTCCCGATGACTCCCAATCCTTGAATCTCTCCTATAAAGTTGGAAGATACACAAGAATCAAATCAACTCTAGTTAAATAGGTTAAACTGAGTCTTAAAAATGTGAAAATTAGAGATAATTCACATAAGGAGTGAAACGATATGGACCTGATAAGCCATTCTTTTAAGGTTTCTTGCACCGTAGTAAAGCCTCACATCAGATCTCTTATCAGCACTGAATCCTGTCTCAATTAATGACCGGATTGGGCTGCATGAGAAGAAAAATAAAAGTTTGAATAAGAGATTAATAATCTTTCTCATTTCCAGAAAGCTAAGCAACTAGTAACAGCAAAACAGTTCTGTTCAGTTCACGGGGAGCAGAAAATAGAGGGCTAACCAACCAGCATAAAAATACTTACTACTTGCAGGACATGGAAAAGCACAGAGCATACACCAAAACATCTGGCTCTAAATACATATGTGGGACTAACAAGTTGTGCCAAGGTTGCTTGCTTCTACATTATAATATATTTGAATCCTAATTCGAAACTACACTATGAAATGGAAACCCATTTTCTCGAAATGGACTTTGTTTCCCAAGTACATGTAATTAAATTCATCATGGCATAATGGCCTGGCAGCCAAACAACTTTAGGTTGAGATCATTTAGGAAGAGATTAAAAGTTACCAGGAAGTTAACTCAAAAATGCTCTAATAGAAGTATAGAGCTATCTTATACATGTAGCATCAAAGGAATTCATTCTTTTGGAAATGAACAAGTAGGTAATTAGCACCGGCACAAAAATATAAAACTAAAACGTAGTCTAACATAATTTTTCTGTCAACTTAGCAGTGATGGCAAGCTTACCTATAACAAACGAACTCTAGATTCCAGAGAATTTAGATACTACATTTTCCAAATGTGGCAACCCTTTATCCATTATACACTTGATGGTTCAATGGTGTACTTTCTTTTCAAAGTATTTGGAGAGCTAACATTGGCACTCAGCAAGAAAAGCACAAATATTAAAATTTAGTACCCCATACACTCTGTGTATAATCAAATATTATATTGCGGAGGTCTTCAATTATAATTACCAAATAGGAACTAAATTTGATCCTAAACATTATAATTGAAGGCACATAAAGAAATGATTCGATTAAAAAAAGGCTGACCTAATTCCAGATCCAGTAGCGAATATTAGAACTGACTGATAATCCTCCGGAGGCGATACTAGATCCATTTCAAAACCTTTTCCCATGGCCGGAGTCAACTCAACCACATCACCTCCACCAAGTTCACAAAGCAGCTCTGCCGTGGAGCCAGCGACGCTCTTCACCAAAAACTCGAACACGCCCTTCGAGGAGGCTAGAGACGGCGGCGATGCAATGGCGAGGAAGGAGGGCTTTTCAACGTCCGGCAGCCGGATTTGGAGGTATTGACCAGGCCTCGTGTGTGAGGAGGCGAGGTACGGAGATTCGGAGACGTCGATCGTAACGTGAAAGAGTGAGTCTGCGGCAGGCTTGACGCCTACGAGAGGTGCTTCGGTCCAGACGGTAGTGTCTTGGCGGGCAGCGGCGGAGATGGAAAGGAGGCGGCGGTTATGGATATGATGGTGGTGGAGACGGGGGGTTAGGCGACGGAGGAAGAGGGTTGTGGCCATGGGAGGGGGAAGTGATGTGGTGCGCAGGTGTACATGGGAACTAAGGTGGGGAAGAGAAGGAGAGAATGTGGTAAATGACATGTTTGTGTTTTGGAGTATTTGACCAAGAAAATTTGGTGGGATACTAGGGAGCTTCGCCGCCTCTGACGGTGGTGAAGATACTGCTGTTTGCTAAGTTGCGCTGCTGTTTGTATTTTAATCTTCGTATGGCTATTCTCCACATGGCCTATCCTGTGAATCTGGAGGATGAGTTTTTTCTTTTCTTTTTTTTTTTTTTTTGGATGTTAACATCAGTAGCATAAAATAGAGTAATATTTTTAATAGAAAGAATGATATTTTCATAAAGCTCGTGTATAATACTTGCATAGTACATAAAATTCACGTTCATATGAAATAAAAACAATTCTAAAAATATTAATTCAGTAGGTTTATTTATTTAGATTTTGTTATAACGAAAATACCTATGCATATGCTCAAGATCACACTCGCTTTTCACCAACAATAATACACGATGCCATTTTTTAAAGCAATCTAAAATCTATCCGTTATATTAACAAATCGACATACAATGAATGTGATATTGGATGTGTACATAAATTTATTCTTGTTATTTCACAAAAAGTTGCATCAAATTGCATTAAAACCACTACACAGGTCATAAATGGAAGATCAACCACAAGCAAAACATATTCCGTCAGTTATCCATCTGGGAACAAGATTCAATAAATCGATGTTCAATATTTTGAAAGTAACACTAAAACAAAATATACATGCCCACCTCTATCCATTATTATGTGACATCAAAACAGAACGGGGGCTTCTAAGGGTGACAGTTAACCCTGTTGCTCTTTTGCAAATATTGAATAAAAAGATTAAAGTACAAGCAAAATTCCGACAGTTGGTTACAGAAAATAAAACTCCAGGCGCCTGAATCGCCAATGATGAACTATAAATTATTAATTTTTCGCAACTATCAAGAGGGGGGGAAGAGAGGGGGGGAGGTCAGAGTATCATTTGTTTAAGCATTTTCCTTGGCAATCTTTTCTGCTTTGGCCATGACTTCTTCGATTCCTCCAACCATGTAGAAGGACTGTTCTGGAAGGTCATCATACTTCCCGTCTAATACTCCCTGTTGGAACCAGCACCAAAGATGGACAAGATGCATCAAAATCACAAACGATGCCAAAGAAGCTTGTACATATTATGTTTCCTCGATTATGTAAAATAACAGTTTCTTGTTTACAGAAAGTATAACTAAATAAACTAAAAAAGAATATGCAACCAAAATATGTTATGATAAAGGATGCCTAGGTTTGAGTTTCAACTATGAAAATAAGAATTGCTTTCAAATTTCCAACAAAAAAAGGTTTTGCAACTATCATAAGAATCACTGTATTCAAAGGTATTGGTAAAAATAGATTAAAAGTGAACAGAAAAGTAGAATGTGATCCAAATGCAATAGAAAAGAACATTCACTTTAGGCCCGTGTAACTTCTGATTCAAATGGTGATGTATCTTGTTGGTGAATCATTTTCGACAAATGATTTCGAGGTTAAACTATTAATAAAAATGTTCTTCACAGAATCACAGTGGTTATATACAAGAATAATCAAGTGCACACCCATCCCAATGAGATTGAAAGATTCCAGCACAAATGATGACTATACAGTTTCACCCACGCACAGACTTCTCATATAACAGTATATACTCTTCTAATTGCACAGAAGACATTCTCAGGAGAATTGGGCAAATAATGAGAAATAAATATTTGGAAACTGAGGGAAAATGTATATCAAACTAAATATAATCACCTGAAAGCTGGTAATGCTCTCCTTCAACTCCACATATTTGCCAGGAGCACCAGTGAATACTTCTGCAACATGGAAAGGTTGGCTAAGGAACCTTTGAATTTTGCGAGCACGGGCAACTGTCAACTTATCATCTTCACTTAGCTCATCCATTCCCAAAATAGCAATAATATCTTGAAGATTCTTATAGTTCTGAAGAACCTTCTGTACACCACGAGCAGTATTATAATGATCCTCCCCTAATATATGAGGGGAGAGCATGCGAGATGTAGAGTCAAGAGGATCGACAGCTGGATAAATACCAAGCTCAGAAATCTGCACATCAACACAAAATTTCAACATTACCTGTAAATCAGAAAACTGGACATACATAACCGAAGGGAAGCAAAAGGTGAAAACCTGACGAGACAACACTGTTGTGGCATCCAAGTGAGCAAAAGTAGTTGCAGGAGCTGGATCTGTCAAGTCATCAGCAGGCACGTAAATAGCTTGGACGGAGGTAATAGAACCTTTCTTGGTTGTGGTAATACGCTCCTGAAGACCTCCAAGATCAGTAGCCAAAGTTGGTTGATAACCGACAGCAGAAGGAATACGACCAAGTAAAGCAGACACCTCTGAGTTAGCCTGTGGAATGGACAAAATTAGAATAACTCGACGATTATTTCTTAAACATACTTTTGAAAGAAATAAAACAATACTCTGGAGATGCCGCAGTACCTGAGTGAATCGGAAAATGTTGTCAATAAAGAGAAGCACATCTTGACCTTCCGCATCTCTGAAGTGTTCTGCAACAGTCAATCCGGTAAGACCAACACGAGCACGAGCACCAGGGGGCTCATTCATTTGCCCGTAGACAAGAGCGCACTTGCTCTCACTCTAGTATAATGCAATATAACAATAAAGTGTCACTGAAGTGCAATGTAACCAGGAAATCAAAAGGGAGACTAAACACATAAGCATTAAACCTGTTTGTCTCCCAGCTTAATGACACCACTTTCAATCATTTCTCTGTACAAATCATTACCCTCTCGAGTACGCTCTCCGACACCAGCAAAGACAGAGAAACCACCTGCACAAAGAAGAAAAGTAAAATTCTATAAACAAAATGTCAAACAAATTCAAGAACATTATAATAATTAAAATACAAGCGTCAACCTACCATGAGCTTTTGCAACATTGTTAATGAGTTCCATAATAAGCACAGTTTTGCCTACCCCAGCACCACCAAACAAACCAATCTTTCCGCCTCTTTGATATGGTGCGAGGAGATCAACAACCTGAAGTGATGCAACATGAAGTTAGTCTTTCTTTCTTCCTTCTTTTTCTTTATTACAAAAAAGATAAATATTTCGGCCCAAAAATTTAACAGAGAGCAATGATACACCGATTAGTACTATTATAACTGGAAAATTAACCTTAATTCCAGTGACAAGAATCTGTTGTTCAGTTGCTTGCTCAACAAATGCAGGAGCTTCTCGATGAATTGGCAATGAGTGATCGGTTTCTGTGTAAAGTATTTCAGACAAACAAAAACAATGAGAAATTTCTTAGTGCTGATGTTAACAAACGATGTATTAAACAAAAAAAGGATAATATTAAACAAAAAATGGAAGAGGCTCTTACTAAGTTCGCCTCTATGATCGATAGGCTCTCCAATAACATTCATAATACGTCCAAGGGTGGCTCTACCGACAGGCACCTACCATAATCAAGAAAAAAGGCCAACATGAATATTAAAATTAAACAGATAACATAGACAAAATACAGAAAACCTAAGAAGCACATGATAATGGTAACGGAAAGTGCCCCTTATACTCAGAAGACTTATGGTCCTTTTAAGTCAACTGCTTTTATGTCAAGGGACAGCTTGGTTATAGAAGTTACACTTACGATTCAAAAGGATGGGGCCTATGACCAAAAAAATATAATCTCAACTCCTGAACATAAATGAGATGCATACATCAATTTAAAGCTAAACCCAAGCATAGAAAGAGTGTCTATTTGCTTCAATTTGTCTTTCTAAGTATATACCTCAGTTATCAGCAGAATACAAATAAATTTTCTTTTCAGATACCAATTTTGTTATAGTATAATCTCTGATGAAGCCTAGCATTGGTACGCATATTTCACAATCAAACTTTGAAGAATCTTTTAGATTCTATCAAAAATAACAAAAAGGCATATATACAAAACCTCTCGTGACTTAAATCTAAAACATTTCTAATCCACTATCAGAATCAGTTGAGTTGCGAGCTTACAGTGATGGGCGAACCAGTATTGAGAACTCTCTGACCTCTTACAAGGCCTTCAGTACCATCCATAGCAATAGTCCTCACCATGTTCTCTCCCAAATGCTGCGCGACTTCCAAGACCAAACGGATCGAGTTATCCATCACCTCCAACGCCGTCAGAATAGGAGGAAGTCCTTCATCGAACCTCACGTCAACGACGGCTCCGATAACCTGACAGACCTGCCCGATCGCGCCCGCTCCGGTGAACTCATCGGTGATCTTTCCGCCGCCTGATACCGTTGTAGGACTGGCTGGAGCAAACTGCGCAGCCGGAGCCGCAGCTGAGGTGGCGTAGTTGACTGCGCGGTTTAGTAAGAAGCCAGCCGGAGATGAACGGCTGGAAGTGCATCGAGAAGCGGTTCTGGAGGTTGAGAATGCAGATTTGGAGGGAGATCGGTGTATAGAAGATCGGAGGAAGGAGGCCAGAAGCCTCCGAGAAGCCATGGCGTTGAGATTTGGTAGAGAGAGAGTGTATGTAAAAGTGAGAGGGGAATTGAAAAAGACTGCTTAGGGTTTGAATCCGATCCGATCGCTACGCACGGTGTTATGCTGTTATCTAGAGCTGCGGATTGCCTTTTTAACCTTTAGCGCCGGTTGCTGCGGTGGAAATCCCGGATTTTTTACCTAGTTACTGAGCTCTGTCGTAGTTTAGGCCTGTAAATTGGACTAAAGGGCATATAGGTGAACTTCATAATCAAATTTTGCTTTTCCAAAATTAATTTGAAAGTTATTTAAAGAACCTAATTTTTTTTATTTTTAAAATTATTTCCGTGACAATATATTAGTAAAACAATTACCGTAGACCATAATTGTCACTAAAAATAGCTTAAAAATCAAACTAATTAAGATATTAGTTGTTATAGAATAGCCCAACACAGAGGTCCGTGCAGGAAAATCTTAGTACTACAACACAATTAAAGCATATATATATATATATATATAAGAATAGGGATTTGATTTCTAAAATCAAACAAACAGAAATTTGGGAAAACAACCAAAGCAATTAGTACGAGAATTGAAAAGTAGAAAAAACAAAAGTATTCATTGAAACAGAGAAATAACTGAGTCGTCGATCCTTAAAAAAGGAACAACTATTTTTGAACAAATATTCGTCTCACTCACGTTGCGAGTCTTCTTTCAGGATAAAACAATACTAACACTGCTGTGGTGCAATGCAATAATAGTGCAACAACTACTACAATATCAGTTCACCAACAATTAATGTATAACGTCGGTTTAGCATAAGCATTTAGTAACGTCTCCTTAAAAAATTCTTACAACTCGTGTATGTAATAATACATATTTATATGTTGTTACTTGGGTTACACCTAACTAGAATCGAATTAAAAGATTTAATTATTATTTGGTTCTGATAATAATACTTAATTCCAATTCGAATCCGTTTGAACTTTTCAAATAAACTTTCATAAATGATCAAATATCACTTGACATACTGATTATCCCCTGATGAAGGAATATCATCTGATGAGTCAATTATTTGATGAGTTAATTTATTCATCGATGAACAAATATCATCAGATGGTTAAATTATTTGTCGATGACCAAATGTCATCCAATGGCCAAATTATCATATATGTCCAGTCTAAGTTACTTATCTATTGAAAGTTACTTTTCACCCATTTATTTATGAATTCAAAAAAGAAAATGACTTAGATCTAAAAATGATAATTAAAGTAGTCATACAAAAGATTAATTACCAAGTGTTAGTTTCAAGAAACATCATTAAGAATTCATTTTAAATTAATTCCTAAACTTTCCATTTTATAACAGTCGGATTAGACCGATTTGGTTGGAACAAATGAATCAAACCACCGATAATTACGAAGACCTGTACAAAGAGTATCTTTAGTAACTATAGCTATGAATGGATGGCTATAATGAGCTAAGTAGGGTTATAATATAATGGAGAGTAAAAACGTTATTACCTTGTGCCAGTGGGGCTACATATTTATAATATTAAGTAATTTACCTAAGCCTAGCTGATTAGTCAACCCCTGATGGCATGACAATTTTCTTAAGGGGAAAATTAGGTTAGGACGGGAGTTCATTGGCCAGCGTGGTGACTGAAAGGTTCTCTGGGGAGAGGTTACATGTCGCCTTGCATGGGGGGCTATGCGAAACCATGCATGTGTATTGGTATGTTGATGTAACTGGGGCGATGGTGAGTGATTATTGAGTGGATGGAGGTGTCAACGGGTGGAGCAAGACTGGAGTGCAAGAAATGTAGAAATGTGGCTGGGTCCTCGTCGAATCGGGTCGGAGAAGCCAATAGACTAACCCCATTATTAGTCGAATTTGATATTTTCTTTGTTAATCTTATTAAAAATATTTAAATAATTTTTATTTTTGTGAATACATTTGCATCAAAATTGAATTGGTTCAATTTAATTTGTGTATATTTAAATTTCACCAAATTAATATATAATATTAGGATGCAGGAACACACACACACACACACACATATATATATATTGCTATTGTTTAAATACTCATATATACACTGTCACACTTATAACAAAATGTAATTTTTGTTTTATTATTTGGAATATCGATATATCAAATTTAAACTAAAAATAAAATATAACAGGAGTGTGAAAAAAAATCAAATTGTAATAACAAATATTTAGAAATTTAAGTAAAAAAATCGTTTTGAAAAATTTAAAAATTATACTGCATGATTTAATTGCAACACTCGGTTTGATATTAACTAAACTGGAAGTTAATCGAAACTCAAATCCATAAATCATATAATTATATAATTACGTAATCATTACTCGTATATGTTAAATCTTATAGTCGTAAACTAATCACTTATTATTTTATCACATTCATAAATAAAACTATATACAATAATATTGTGCTGTTTTCATGGTCATTGATTTCAAGTTCAATGTTTATGATTAATTAATAGAATTTTATGTGTTGATATGTAAATTGTCTTTAGTTTATTTTTTGTTTTTATATGTCTCTAGAAGGGTTTACTGGTTGATACAATTCCATTAATTTAACTCCAATGTAAATTTGTTCATTGAATTAATTATTATTCATAGCATAATTTTAAAATTTTATAATGATCATTATAGAACATCGATGTTTCATATCCTTGTTAATTGTTGCAATTTGTCATATAATTTTATAAATCTTTAAATAAAATATTATTACTCATGATATTTCATTGTCCATATGTCATATAAAATGTTAAAACTGAAATTATGATTTATTAACCAAATGATGTGGTTGACCACAATTACCGTTATTAAAATGTTAGTAACCGCACCAAACTGTACCATGGAAACCCATAATTTATATTAATAACTTTTAGCCTACATAAGTTTAATAAAATTATACATTTTTTAGTGTTAAAATATTTTTTTGACTTTTTATATATAAATAGTTTTGTTGTTCGTGTTAAACACGAACTATATTTTTTATAGTTATAAATAATTTTAAAAATTATAATATACTACTAGTCATTTATAAATTTGTGTAATATTATTTATTATTATTTGTTAATAATTTTGAATACTGATTTAGATTAGTCTTTTCAGTTAATCAGTAATTATGTTATTCATATATTAAACTATTAATATAATCATAATAGTGTCACAATTTTTTTTTCCATAATAGTAATTACAAAATTAATTCAAAACAAAATTTAATAAATAGTAATAATTTTAACTTGTTAATGTAGTTGGTTTTATGATAGTTTCTTATAAGTATCTATATTTTAAGGTCCGTTGAATGGATTTCTTTTACATGTTTCTCTTGCCGATGGTTTTTCGCACATGCTTTTATTGAATTTAATCATAATAAAAATGTTAAGAAATTAAAAACTTCAAATTAATTAGTTCTGTTATACAAAAATTATAGTTAGTTGTAAAATTCTAATCGGAGAAAAGACAAATGTTATTGAACTAAATCAAATTAAATCAAAAATATTTTTGTGATAAGATATTTGTTTGGACTTTTTATGTACAAGAAAAGAATATAATAATATTATGTACACTAATATATTACACAAATGAAATTAAATAAATACATATGACAAATATAATTTTTAAATATTAAATAATTATATATTACTTAAAATTCAATAATGCGGAGCAGTTTTATTTACCAAGTTTAATCGGCCCAATTTGTTCACAAATTTTGTATCGCTGCCGAATAACAAAGCTGTACTTGTGCGTCCGGCTTGTAACGGGGGAAATGTTAAGAAATCTCCCGCCAAATTGGGCACCGCATCGAGTTTCCCGCCGGTAAGTCAACCTTAAAAACCCTCGTCCAAGTGTTCGAATCTCCATTATTTCTTCATTGTACAGAGAGTCGAAGAGATTAAGGTTGTTTTGTTCTTCAGCCATCTCAATTTCGTTTTCGATTTTGTCGTTAGGGTTTTGGTAGACTTTATCGCCGCGAAGTAATGAGTGCCGTCAACATCACAAACGTTACCGTATTGGATAATCCCTCACCGTTTCTAAACCCTTTTCGATTCGAAATCTCTTACGAGTGTTTGGTTCCTCTCAAAGATGGTAAGGTTCTGCTTAATTTTAAAGTGTGTTCTCTTAATGATTCTATTGAGTTTGATTCTGAAAATTTGTATCTAAATAATCTAATGTTGCTGTTGGAATTTGATGTTATTAAGATGTGTAGGGTTTATGGTGCGTAAAGTATACGGAGTACTCCGTATTATTTGATGTTATAATTTGCTTCTTAATGGCTTCGATTAGAATATTTTTGTTATATGTTCTTGACCGGTTATATATTGATTATGAGTTTCAAGAACTCTTTTTTTTCCTGGTAGATATATTTAAGATATAAATTCAGTAGGTTTTAAAGTGAAGGGGAAATTCCTATAAAGTTGATAGCTTTTCTTCTTTCAATAAGCCATTGATGCTTAAAGGATCGGTTGTTTCACCATATGTACTGACAGACAGTGGAGGAGAAGAGACTGAATCACAGAAAAGCTGTTGCGTGAGTATTAGGAACTCCGTTTGCGGTTATGAGGTGTTTTATTAATAGATTTCATTTAGGGATCTACATTCTTTCGTAATTGGGTAGAATGGATAGCAAAGGAGTGGAGCAATTTGGAAACAGCAAGATAAGTACACTGATTCCATTATGCTGTTTCCTCAGTTTGATAGTCATGTGTAGATGATGGCTGGTGGCACTCAAATAAATCCAGGGTGGGTGAAATCAGAATCATGGGAGGAAGTTTGCTGATGATAAACCGTTGTGTTTCTAGTTCATTTTAAAAAAATTGTATATGAAGCTTTTTGTGAGGGTTTACTTGCAATTGTTTGTCTAGGCCAAATAGTTTGATAGTTTCATTTCTCATGATTTACTTTCGATATTGGAAATTTTTATGTTATTTATCTTTGCTTAATTAGTTTGTAACATCAGACTTATGCTTCTTGTCTGTTATGATGTTGTTGCTAGATCTCCTTTGTTGATATTTATTGAACATTTTCAATCATATTATCATTGAATTACTACAAGTCTATTTGCTGAAAAAATTCTTCAATCAAATAAAAACAATTCTAATTTAATTTTCCCTAAACCTTTGATACTCCGTATTTCCTTTCTTCCACATGCTTTCCCACACTCCCCATCCACACGTACACATGCACTCTTTCTCAAACAAAGTGGTTATCTTACTGGATATCTACATTTATACATTATTTATGCCGACTCTGTTTACTGGACACATTATGACCCTGTTAAGCCGTTTTGGCAGATCTTGAGTGGAAATTAATCTATGTGGGATCTGCTGAGGATGAGACTTATGATCAACTTCTAGAAAGTGTGCTTGTTGGACCAGTTAATGTTGGCAATTATCGTTTTGTCTTTGAGGTAACCTTTATTTAGCCTTTGGGATCTAGCACTATTTTGTCATTCCATCTTTCTGTATCATTAGTATAATTTCTTATCAACTCTTTACAGGCAGATCCTCCAGACCCATTGAAAATCCGCGATGAGGATATTATTGGTGTTACTGTACTGCTTTTGACATGCTCTTATCTCGGACAGGAATTCATCCGAGTAGGATACTATATTAATAACGATTATGATGATGAACAGCTAAGAGAAGAGCCTCCACAAAAGGTCTTGATAGACAAGGTTCAAAAGAATATTTTGGCCGACAAACCAAGAGTAACAAAGTTCCCCATCAACTTCCAACCGGAGAATACTGAGCATGAAGAACAGCAGCAGCCACCTCATTCACCTTACCGTGCAGCTGAAACTGATGGGAATGGAGAAGAACCACAATGTGCAGCTGGTCATGATGTGCACTCGCAGGAACTCAAGAGCCAAGTAGTTAATTAGTACTACCATTTCGAAATTTTGCATGAAATGTTGACCAGGGCAACGGTTTTCGGTGGAACTAATTTTCAAAGGTTTAAAGATTTCATTTATAGATGACAATATTCGAACGACTATTATATATTGGGAATGAATTATGAATATTACTCTGCTGTATGCTTGAGCACTGAAACATGGTTGTATTGATCTCGTGCTTCGCTCGTGAAGTAATACAATGAGCAACTTTGATAGGTATTTGAAGTCGTTTGCATGTTTACATATATTACACACATTTTTTCGTAAAAAGAAAAAAAATGAATTTTTGATATGTTTTTGTATCTTCTGGCGAAGTTATTTGTCAAATTGTGAAATATAAGAGATTTATTGATAGTGCAGGTCTGAGATTATATTAGGATATGTTAGGATATTTCCTGTCAGACCATAGTCAATTCAGGTCAGAATTAATTGATTATAAGAAAATCAGATTTAAAAAATTGTATTTTCTTCTTTCACATTTATTTATTTATCGTCAATGACTTTTTTGATTAATTTGATTAAGTATAAAATTTATAATATATCATAGATTTTAAGAATATAAAGATTGAGTTTGAGAGTATATTCAATGTACATTATCAAGATAATAGTTATGTAATAAATATTTAAAAATTATTTAATTTCAAATATGATTAATTTGAATGTAACAAATCCAAAGAGGGTACGGTGCAACCACAAAAAAAGAAAAGAAAAGAAATAAAGAACTAAATTCATTTGCAATATTTTCCAGATTGTCCATTTGTAATAATTTTTTTTTGAATGTCCTTTTCATTTGTAACATTATTCCTTAAAGAAAATTTTACTTTTTAATTATCTTACCCTATGCATCAATCTTATCTACTCCCTCTTTTTTTTAATTATCTTTTGACTTTTTTCATGTAGTTTTACTTGAATTCTTAATTTCTTATATATGTTAAATTTTTATTTAATTTTAATATTTTTTATATAATAATCTTCATTTAAAATATTTTGATTATTAACTTTTAAAAAATTAAATAAAAATTTTAATATATGTAAAATTTCACCTAAAAAAATTACGTATACAAAAGTTAAATGACAACTTAAAAAAAGACAAACGATAATTAGAAAAAATAGAGGGAGTATCTTATGTCACATTGCTCCATTCTTTAAACACTTACTTTCTCATTTATTTTATAAATTTTAAAATTAATTTAACACCCACGTCTTATTTTAAAAAATAATTTGATCAAAATTCAACTTTTTCCTTTAATAATTATACAAAATCAAACTTATAAATGATTTGGATGGAAAGTACTTTTATAAGGTGTTCTTGACTTTATAAGATACGGAGTATACTAAGTGGTCTGAATTTTGTTTAAATTATCATTTTCTATGAGGTAAGAAAAGTTACTAACATTTTGATTTTGTATCTGATTCTTTTCGTCTCTGATCCAATAAAAAAAATTCAGTTAGATAAAAAATATAACATAATAACCAAAAAATTAAATATATATAACTCTTTTTTTTTAAATAAATTTTATTTAAAATAGAAGGAGTATATTTTTCTTTTTGGCGTTTTTGTTATGATCAAATTGGTTATAGTTGATGGACTTTGATGATAAATGAAATATAATTGACGATTATTCGGAGGACGTTGAGATTATTTAGAATTATTCGAGATTAATGGAAGATAGAAAATGAGATATAATCTAGTTAGGCATAAATTTGTTGTAAATATAGAGATATTGTTGGATGTCACACGTACATTAAACTAGGCAAACTTGTTACAATATGCTTAAGGGTCCACCAGGACCCACTTCAGGTTGGTAGGTCATTTGAATTCTTGTTAAATATCACATCATTAAGACTCTTTTAATATTTGTTCCGATTGTTTCGGTCTAAATTTTAACTATGTTGCTGCAAAAATAATTTATTAATGCAACTCAATCCATAGCTAAAGTAAAGTAACATTTTTACTTAAAAATATTATCAACCTTAAATCGAGTATCAAATTTCTTAGTGAATGATTAATGTACAAGAAGTATATTTTTTTCACTTGTATATTTGGTTTTCAATAAGATAATTCTTACCACCAAGAAAAGGGGCTGCCACCTCTCACGATAATCTGCATATCGTGTTACTCTGCTACTGAATAGACTCAAACATGTGATTTTAAGATTATATTAAGTGAAGGGATCTTTACCACTAAACTATCACCCATCATCTTCTCTTTTTCCTTTTTAAGTATCGATGTTTATTATTTTATACATAAAACTATAGGAAAGTGGTTGATTATAGATTATTATTATGTTTTAATTTGGTAACTGCTGATTATAGAATTTTAGTTGAGAATTTCTTATCGTGAGTCAAGTGCCTCAGACGGATAGTGTAGGTAATTTAGTCTATTTCGATATTCCAATTCATGACAAAAAAGAATAATTTACATAACTAGTTTCTGTTACTTATGCTAAAAGGTAAATCTTTCGAAATTTAGGAGCTTGTAATTGGTTGAGTTTTATCTGAATTTGTATTTTCTTAGAAGAGGGAAGAACATTTGTTCTCCTGCTAGACTGTCTTTCTATTTTTTTCCCCTTTGTTACTTGATGATCATTGAATGAATATTGGAATTTGGACATTCGAAACAGCAAGGAATGGCTAGCGCTCTGGAAACCCTATGCGGCCAAGGCTTATGGAGCTCAGCGGTACCAAAAAGTTAGGAACTCAAACTTACACAGCTATTCTCTGCCTCCTCACAGTTTGTGTTCCTCTATCTTTCTTATGGCTAAATATGGGAAGGATACTCACTTGTATGGTACAAGATCCTATGATCTCACATGAAGCTGGAAGATTCATAACATGCCTTATTCCTTACTTTTTTGGTTATGCAACTCTCCCACCACTTGTTCATTATTTCCAGATGCAAAGCTTGATCCTGCCTATGCTTTAGATAAATCGTTAATAATTATCCAAATAAATTGTTCTTTACACTTTTGTGGACTCGCACATCACCTGCAGCATTTAGGAGCTTATTATATCAGCCTTACTGCATTTTACCTTTTTGGGATTCCCATTGCTGCTATGCTAGGATTTTTGGGTAGATCTGTATTTGTATCTACTTTCCTAATAAGCTTTAAAATGGAGAAATGAATGGAAGCTGGATGTGAATATGAGTGTGATGTGGAATATATACCTAGATTTATTCAAGAAGGGGAAATCTTTGTAATGAATTAAAAACTAAGGCATTTATAAATTTGACTTTGAGTTGCTCTTAAATTTAATAGCAAATACGGAAATTTAATTTAGATGTCAAAATTTTATCATATTTATACTATAAAAATTTATTTATTTCATCTTAATTTATTTGCGTCATTTGATTTTGTATGGCCAAATTGATTGAAATAGAAATTCTATTTATCAAATTTATTATAAATTTTAAAAATATGAAAGTTAGACTTTAGTAGTGGTAATGTATTAAATGTAGTTTTTGCCTATATTTAATAAACAAAGAAAAACAAAAAGAAATATCTAAATACCAAAAATAATGAATTTGACTATTAAAGTGAATAATATAAATGACTGGAAGAAGTATAAATGAAAAAAGATTTGTGACCGGCGGGAGCAAAAAGTTGCCGGAGAAATAAATGGAAGCGGCATTGTTAGTGAAAGAGAAACCGGAAGTGGCGGATCCGGAGAAGCTGTGCGGTGTTGGAAATGGTGAAAGCAGAAGAATATCATGGGTTGTGTTGGGTGAGGAGATGAAAAGGGTGAGCTACACAGCCGGACCAATGGTGGCTGTCCTTTTATTCTTCTACTTGCTTCAAGTTTTCTCCGTCATGATGGTGAGCCACCTCGGTGAACTCTACCTCTCTCGCCCCTCTCTCGCCATCTCTCTCGCCACCGTCACTGGTTTCAGTCTCATGGTATTAATCCATCTTCACTGTCTTTCATTCTTTTTTACTCTCTCCCTTCACTGTCTCATGGTATTAAGTTAATTTTTTATATGTTAAATATTTTATTTATTTTTTTTTAAAAAATAATAATTTTTTAAATAAAAATTAATATAAATAAAAATTTTAAATTAAATAAAATACTTAATATATAAAAAAATTCACCTAAATTTATTTAGGTGCAAAATATTGGGATGACACCTATATTGAATCAGATGGATTATCCTTTTCAATTCCTTGCCAAATTGTGCTTTAAATGATAAAAATCGTAGTAGAAGCCTGAGATATATAGATCCTTTTCTGGTTGAGGTGTATCCAAGAAAAAAAAAAAATTAATAAGAGAAGATATGGATAACAAATAAACTAATATAAAATATTTACTTATAAGTAAAATAAGCGATATCAGTTCATTTTTTAAGTTAAAATAAGTTGAGATTGTGACAAATTTAATTTATAAGTAAAAATATTTTGTTAAAATTACCATTAAAGACGTAATAAACAAAAATGTTGATGTAGATACAGAAGGGTGAAATAGTAAATACATTTAGATAACCTCACCCATTTTAACTTTTAAGTTTCACACTTTTTTTCTTTTTAGCAGCAAGGAATGGCTAGTGCTCTGGAAACTCTATGCGGGCAAGCTTATGGAGTTCAGCAATACCAAAAGCTTGGGACTCAAACTTACACAGCTATTCTCTGCCTCCTCATAGTTTGTGTTCCTCTATCGTTCTTATGGGTAAACATGGCAAATATACTTATTTACATAGGACAAGATCCTATGATCTCACATGAAGCTGGAAGATTCTTAACATGGCTTATTCCTTGCCTTTTTGGTTATGCAACTCTCCAACCACTTGTTCGATATTTCCAGATGCAAAGCTTGATCCTGCCTATGCTTATTAGTACTGGCGCCGCACTTTGTGTACATGTGCCTCTCTGCTGGGTGCTGGTCTTTAAGTCCGGACTACATAATGTTGGAGGAGCCTTGGCTTTGGGTGTATCGATGTGGTTGAACGTGATCTTTCTTGGTGCATACATGAAATTCTCTATTACATGTGAAAAAACTCGCGCCCCAATTTCTTTGGAAATTTTTCATGGGATTAGAGAATTTTTTGGCTTCGCTGTTCCATCTGCTGTCATGATATGGTAAAGTTCTTTGTTTTGTGCAAAGTTCTTGAAATATACTCCATGTATATTTTGTTTTATAGTTTCAAAAACAGAAAAGTGCTTGCCTTTCTGAAACATAAAGGCAAATGATTTGAAACTATTCTTACCAAGTTTTTCGTGTTCATGATTAGTCTTGCGTGGTGGTCATATGAGCTGATTGTATTGCTGTCTGGGCTTTTACCAAATCCAAAGCTTGAAACTTCAGCACTGTCTATATGGTATGTTTTGTGTCAATATATTCTGAAATTATTTCGTACAGAGTTTTATCTAAACCATCCTTTCTCGGGCATTTCTTGATAGTCTGAACACCATGGGAATATTATTTTCAATACCCTTTGGACTCGGTGCTAGTCTAAGGTACTAATTCTGTCTCTCTTTAGATAAACTGTAGCATGAAGATCCAATGAAGTTGTTCTTTACACTTTTATGAACTCACACATATATGGCTGTGTCTGTATTTTCAGCACAAGAGTGTCCAACCAATTAGGGGCTGGTAATCCACAAGGGGCTCGTGTATCTGTCTATTCTGGGATACTCCTTTCCCTCACTGAGTCAACTATAATATGTGGGATTCTCTTAGCCTGTCGTCGCTCTTTTGGCTACTCATTCAGCAACGAAAAAGAAGTCATAGATTATGTCACAGACATGGCTCCTCTACTTTGTATACCAATTGTCATGGATAGTCTACAAGGAGTCCTTTCAGGTTTGATATATGTATTTAACCTTGTGATATACATACATCTCTCTTATATTCTTAAACATGCATTTTGTTCGTACGTTCTCATCTCTTATTCTCCCCTAGCTCCAGAAGATTATACATATTTTAATTTGTCGCGTAATGCTACTTAATGGTGTGTTTGTTTATATCAGGTGCTGCTAGGGGCTGCGGGTGGCAGCATTTTTGAGCTCTTGTAAATCTTGCTGCATTTTACCTTTTTGGGATTCCGACTGCTGTTTTGTTGGGATTCTGGGTAGATCTGGAGGAAAAGGACTTTGGTTTGGTATACAGACCGGTACTTGTCTGCAAACAATCTCGCTGTTTATCATAACAATTTGTACAAATTGGGGAAAACAGGTTTGTTCATCTTTCTCTACAACTGTATAACAAGTCTTATAATTAATATGACACTCGCATTAATTCTTTGATGTGAGAGCAATATGGAAATTATAAAGCAACCAACAGGTTTAGTCAATTGCTCTAGGAGACTTGACATCTCCTCATGGTCATATCATGAACGCATCTCAAACTGGGTGAGTTGGATGGACCTTCTCATGGTCAACTAGGGAAGAGAAAAGGAAAATGGCTATTAAACTAACATATCTAAATGGAAAATTTACAGGTTTTTTTAGTTCTTTTTTGAGTCAATTAAGCTGCGAACCTGCAGCTAGAACTGTAGCTTTTTATATTTTTTACTTTTGCTAGTTTTACAAATACTAGAGTTGTTTTTTCATTATGCAAGCAGGCAATGAAGGCAAGGGAGAGACTATACTAGGACAGTAGATCGATGCCGATGCTAGAGACTCATGCATGAGTTTACTTTTCTCGTAAGAGAAAATAAGAAAAGAGAATCTACTACATCTTTCCTTGTGCTCCAAAATTTTGTTTTGCGGTGGAGTTGAAATTAATGTTATATTAGGAGGCACAAATGCGTTCTTGCTCGTGTTCCATTTTTTGTTTGTCGTTGAAATAAAAACATGACTTGGAAGTCTACAAATGTGTGACAAATATTCTCTTCTTTTACAATAAATAATAAGTCAAGTTAGACCTGTTCTAGAACAACTATTTTATTATGACTTTTATGCCATTTTTAATTTCTAACTTATAAGCTAATTTAAGTTACAATTTTTAAATAAAAATATTCGGTATTAGTTTTACTTAAAAATTTAAATTGAAACAAAGTAAAAATGTGTTCGGATAATAATAACTTTTAAATCGATGACATTATAAATTTATAAAATTAGACATGATACATAAATAATGTTGGTGAAAGTTGGGGATAAGATGAAACATGATAATATTGTAATATGTTCTAAATAAGAGAGAGAATTTTGATAATTAAAATTGGTTAAAATTAATTCTGAGATTATGACTTAGAAGTCATTTTCTCAAAAGTAAGGCCCTGTTTGGGAATAGCTTTTTTATTTTGACTTCTAAGTTATTTTTAACTTTTAACTACTAACTTATTTTAAGTTATAATTTTTAAGAAAAAGTGTTAGATATCATTTTTACTTAGAAGTCAGTTTTTAAATCAAAACAAATGAAAAAGTAATCGAATAATAATAACTTTTAAGTCAATGATAAATTGCAAATTTACAAAATTAGGCATGATACATAAATATAAATGTTGGTGGAGGTTGGGGATAAGATAATGTAAAATAATATTGTAATATATTATAAATGATAGAGGGCTTTTTGGTAATTAGAATTAGTCAAAATAAGTTCTTAAATTATGATGTAGAAGTCGTTTTCTCAAAAGTAAGTACACCTTATGTTTTATTTCTAACTTATAAATTAACTTCTAAGTAAACAAAAAAATAGTACACAAACACTCAAATAGTTTTTTTTAACTTAATAATCAATGTTAATTATTTTTAAATAATTGTCGAACAGGCCTTAAATCATCTTACTTTTTAATATTGACTTATAAATTAACTTGTAAATAAATAAAAAAGTAGTACACAAAGACGATAATATTTTTTACTTAGCAGTACACAAAAGTTTGAGTAGATGATTCCTCAAATTATATTAATCCACGTTTAACAATTGATACTGTAATCGTAATTAACATAAAGTTATTTGTGTACTTAACATTTTTTTTATTGGTTCTTTTGTAGAGCCGTAAATGAACTGAATTGTTCTTAGTTTGAGATCGAAATCTCGACTCGTTTATAGTGTTCGACTCGTTTAACTATGTAAACGAGCCAATTTTAAATATAATTTTTTGTTTATTAAATAAAATATATTCGAGTCGAGACTCGAGTAAGAAACAACTCAAGTGAGTTGTTTCATATTCCTTCATATTTAAGAAGTTCTTATTAACTTAGCAAATTGAATGTTTGTTTGATAGTTCAATAGGTACTTGTTGATTATTTTAACTTAAATCAAAATTTAATTTCTCAAAGTTAAGTTATAAAGTAATTTGTTCTTACTTCTTATTTTTGACTTAGAGTTGATTTAATAACTTAAAATGTAAAGTAAATGAAAAATACGTAGGTAGATATCTAACCGCTTAAAAAAACAGAAACAAAAACACCATAATTAAGACAAGTCAAAACTCTATCTTGCTCTTCTATTTTTCCCTGTAATAGAGAAACCAACTCCAGCAGCCTCCTCCACCTCCGGACGGTGGCGGCCGGCGGCCCAAAGCTGAATTAGAGAGAGATGGAAGAGGGTTTGTTAGTGAGTGAAGAAATAACAGTGGGGAAGAAGGGAATTACTCTGGGGATCACATGGAGTGAGTTAGCCGAGGAGGTGAAAAGGCTGAGTTACATAGCCGGACCAATGGTGGCAGTGACTTTATCAGTCTACTTGCTTCAAGTTATTTCAATTATGATGGTGGGTCACCTCGGCGAACTTTCCCTCTCCAGCACAGCCATCGCCATCTCTCTCTCTTCCGTCACCGGTTTCACTCTCATGGTATTATTAATCATGTCTCCTTACTCCTTCGCTTGCTTTAATTGTTTTTGTAATGGACTCTGATTTATATGTGTTTTATTACTCATGGTAATGAGTGATTGGTGAATTTTTCTCGGAAGATGGTATAAGGGACTGTTTGATGATTACTTAAAATGAGTTTAGTGAGATTTTCTGAATAGATAAGTTATTCAGGGCACTTTACTTAGATTGTTTGAAGTTTGATTTTCCGCTAATGACATGATTTTACTATTCCTTACATGGTGTTTGATCCGCGAAGCAGTTTTGACAATTTGGCTACCAAGTGTTATGGAAGATGTAAATTTCTAAGATAATTCTATAGCAAGCAATACATTTTTCATTGGTAAAGAACGTTTGCATGAAAGTGGGATCTTGTAAAATTGCAAGTGATTTATTTCAGTAAAGTTAATGAAGAAATTTGTTCTTATTTAGAATTTCATCGTACGATTAATGTAAAAGTTGCAAAGGAATTACCTTATCAGACTTGCCAATGTACCCTTTGCTTGACCATACACTCTATCTGTGTTTGTGTATCTTGATTTGTTGATAATTAAGTGGATCTTGTACTTTGGTAACAGCAAGGAATGGCTAGTGCTCTAGAAACCCTAGGCGGACAGGCTTATGGAGCTCACCAATATCAAAAGCTGGGAACTCAAAGTTTCACTGCTATGTTTTGCCTCATTTTAGTTTGTGTCCCTCTCTCTTTCTTATGGATAAATGTGGAAAGGATTCTCATTTTTATAGGTCAAGACCCTATGATTTCACATGAAGCCGGAAGATTCATTATGTGGCTTATCCCTGCTCTCTTTGCTTATGCAATTCTTCAACCACTTGTTCGGTACTTTCAAATGCAAAGCTTGATTTTTCCGATGCTGATTAGCACTTGTGCCCCTATTTGTCTACACATACCTCTCTGTTGGGTGCTATTATATAAGTCTGGACTATGCAATGTCGGAGCAGCAGTAGCAATGGGTATATCAATGTGGTTAAACGTGTTTTTCCTTGGTGTATTCATGAAGTACTCTTCTGCCTGTGCAAAAACTCGTTCCCCACTTTCAATGGAAATATTTCTAGGGATCAGAGAGTTTTTTCAATTTGCTATTCCTTCTGCCATCATGATTTGGTAACATTTTTACCACTCTCGGTTTCTGAGTCTGAAGTCCTTACAGTACTTGTTATTTATGTTCCCTACATATATGGCATTCTTATGAAATTTCCTTCGGTACCATTGATATAGTCTTGAGACATGGTCATTTGAGCTTATTGTCCTACTTTCCGGACTTTTACCAAATCCAAAGCTTGAAACTTCAGTGCTATCTATATGGTACGTTCTCATCACCATATCTTAAAGAAGGTGAGTATTTATTGATTCAATATAGCGATTTTCATTCTTCTGCATTTTCTTGAACAGTCTGAACACCATTGCAACGCTCTATTCAATACCCTATGGACTTGCTGCAGGTGTGAGGTTTGCTCTAAACCTTTTGTGAGAAGTCCTCATATGAGCGTTATGGGATCTGACTCCTTTCTATATTGTTTTACTTCGTAGTATTACTCACTATGTTCTCTTTAATACATGGTTATTGGGACTTCCTAATGAAACTCTTACATGACGTAACTTTTGCTATTAGGATAACTAACTGTAGTTCCAACTATACTGGCAAATGGGTTATCCAATGGGTTCATGGGTAACATTTTTACTCATTAAATGATTATCCATTACCCATTTATGACCCATTTTGTTACCCCCATCTGCCAGGTCTAGTGCCAACCACGAATAATTTTTTTTTCTTAAATACCTTTATTTCAGCACTAGAGTTTCCAATGAATTAGGGGCTGGCAATCCACACCGGGCTCGTGTAGCTGTCATTGTTGTGATTCTCCTTGCAGTCGCAGAAGCAATTACTATAAGTGGTATTCTTTTTGCTGGTAGGCGTATATTTGGCTACACCTTCAGCAATGAAAATGAAGTAGTTGATTATGTTACAGGCATGGCTCCTCTGGTTTGTCTATCTATTATTATAGATAGTCTACAAGGTGTTCTTTCAGGTCAGTTCTCTTCACCTTGTGCTTACCTGTAGTCCATCACCCCATCTTTCTTTTCAAGAAGAATATAAACTCCACCATATTTTCATTTTTCTACTCCTTCCTTCCAGTCTTCTGCAGAAAAATGGTAATCTGTTTCACACTTTCACACAAGCTAGTGTGTTTCTTTATTCAGGTGTTGCTAGGGGATGTGGATGGCAACATATAGGGGCTTATGTCAATCTCGCTGCATTCTACCTTTTTGGGATGCCTATTGCTGCCATATTGGGATTTTGGGTCCAGCTACGAGGGAAAGGATTATGGATCGGGATACAAGCCGGTGCCATTCTTCAAACAATTTTGCTGTCTGTAATAACTATTTGTACAAATTGGGAAAAACAGGTCTGCCCCTCAACCACTGTCGCCCTTTTTTTCCCCTCGTATAACATCACTCTAGCTATTTAATAAATCATTCTGCACTATGAAAGACGGGGTGGTGGTGATGGTGGTTTTGTGTGTGTGTGGGGGGTGGGGTGGGGGGGAGGGAACTACTACAAGAGATGGGATATTTTCCGGATTATTTGTGTTTTATAAATTTGAATCATGAAAATATCCTCTCCTCTTCTTAATCCTCACTTTTGCTATAAAATGACCTAATGTCCTAGTGGAATGCAACCATATTATTTGCGTTTTAATCTTCCATTTTACAAGCTAAGTTGTCGTCATGCAGGCGACTAAGGCGAGGGAAAGGTTACATACGGAAGAATCATCGACATATTCTATATTGTTGCGGAAGGAAAGCAACACAGAAATTCAACATTGGAGCTCCTTTTCGTAGCTCCATTATTTTCACATATGGTGTAATTGTACTATTTAGTTATAATGCTGTAGTCTCTGCCTCTGTAGTCCATAATGCTTGTAAGCTGTAACGTCATATAGGAGGAATTATAAGCAAGAACATAATATTTCATATTTGATTACATGTCTTGTTATAAGAACTTAATATAGCTTTTTTAAAAGGTAAAATTCGGTCACATCGCTGCCGCCTCTTTTTCAAATCTCAAGCACCCAGTTCTCTCTTCCTCCCAACAGTAAATGATAGAACTCTTCAACGGGAGGCCACGCCGCCACGGTATGGAAAACAATCGACAGTAAACAAGTAAAAAGAGAGAACATAACGCTGCCGTCGATCTTTGCCGCCGATATCGAGTTTCCAGACCGATATATCGGTGTCTCGGCTGAGACTTTGAACCATGCATATGAAGTGGCTATTGAACTGGATTCCGTAGCCCCCACACCCAAACCTCTCCCTCAAAAGAAAAGTGCAAAAAATTAACACCAATAAAATCTCCACACACCCGGAGGCCAAATCTTCATGCACCAACAACTAATTTTGGAGTTCCTGAAGAATCACAATTCACAAACTCTACAGTTGTCTTTCTTTTTTAGAAAAGTTAACTTGTCTCTGAGCTTTGAGTTGAGATGCACATGTTTAAGATTAAAATATTTGCACAAAAACTACTTTATACTGTACTAAAACAGAATGACAATGTAGTGGTTGATGAAGAAACATAGGATAAAGTCGAAATGACAAATCTTTTCATAGTTTATGCAATTATTTATTTATGACATAGAAAAAGTTATAGTTTCATATGCCATGTACTCATGCTCGAGAAGACGAAGATCTTGAATGAAAAGGCGCGCATTCTTAAATCTGGTCGAGAAGAATTAAGTGGGCCCTAATCCAAATCAAGTGCATGTGAAAAGTGAAGTCGTGAAATAGATGTTATCGCATTGCCCAACCATTGGTTATCTATCTATGTTAGTATTAGTTCAATATCAATATATCCTCACTCATTTATTCGGAGATAAGAAGGCGGCTGTGGAGACAGAAATCTCATGGGTAGTGTTAGGTGAGGAGGTGAAAAGATGGGGCTACATAGCCGGACCAATGGTGGCAGTGACTTTATCAGTCTATGTAGCATATTTTTTACTACATAGACTACCTATGAGACCGAAATCTCATGGGTAGTGTTATTGGTTACAGTGTCTTGGTATGTATCATGTCTATGTAGTATATTTTTTACTTTGTTCCACATTTGTGCTAATTCCACAAAATTTTGACCACATGAAATGAAAGGGTATAGCATTCAAAATAATGAGTATATACAATCCTAGATTCTGAATCAAAATATAAGTAGTGAACTCGCTCGTTTATTTAAATCAATGCTATATCCCCTGAAATAAGGGCCGAATCAGCCGCGAAGCCTTTGTTTAACAATGTCTTTTTCATCGACAAAATTTATTTACTAACTCAATTCTAACCCAATACTTACTAATAATAGAGTTTGATGTCCAACCTCTAAATTATTAAAAAATAATAATAATAATAAATACTCTTATTGCTTAGAGTAAACTCAAAACCTCTTATTTAACGATATTTAATATCTCTATCTATAAAAACGGGGACCAACTGTTGAAAAAATTGTGGAAGTAAGCATCTTTTGCCATCATGCTACTTTTTCCCATCACGCTACTTTTTCGCTAGTCCTAAAAGTTTTTCCCACTTCCTCTTACATTATTTTCATTGTCATTATCTCACTTTATCTCCTATCAAAAAGATCATTTGAATTTCAATAAATAACCTTTTTTTGGAAGGTTGGGGTGTTTGGTTTTGTAACGTCGCTGCTCTTGCGTACTGATTTCTAGGCCAAAGTCACAAACCATTAATTGTACATATTCTTTTGACTGTAAAACATCTTCATTCAACAATAGCGCCCATGTTTATTTCACGGGGAAAAAAAAAATTTAAAAATCCAATATGAGAAACCTCAAAATAAATACAAAGTTCAAATATAGTAAGTTAATCCTACCTAAAAAACGTGTACGCGAGAATCTCATATATATTCCTTGGTTTTGAATCCTCCTAATCAGCCCAAAACTAATAGCTATGGCCACTCCCCCTAAAACCCCAATAAACTACCCACCCGAAGCTTCATGGCCCTACTGGTTCGAGTTCAGTGTTAAAGAATCACAACCTCTTTAGTTGTTTTTCAATACTAAAAAATTAACTTGTCCGTGAGTTTGAGTGGAGATACGTTTAAGACTAAGAGACTAAAACATTGCACAAAAGATATTATATACTACTCCCAAATGACATTATATAGTAATTAATCTAGTATTTGAATAAAAAAATATAGGATCATTATATATACACACACATTGAGGTGAGAATTCCTTAGCAGGGCCGGAACGTACGGATCCTTAGTCAACTTTGAGTTTTCTGCAAAATAATATGATCAAAGGTCCACAAGTTGATTGCCCGACGTTATTTCGGTCCAAAAATGAGTTTAGAGAGAAAAAAAAAAAGTCATTAGTTCACGAAGATGATGAATTCTGATATTTATAAATATCATGTGTATTGCATGGTGATTAGGGGTTTCGGGAGGTGGGTGATAACACATATACACATGATGTAATGGGTAATATACTTATATCTAAAATAATATATTATATTTTTGTTCTATTTCTCTTGACCAAAACGACTGTAGCACGTGAGATGTTTACCCACGTGGATTATTATGTTAGAGTATCTTCGTCCATAACCATCTCCAACAGGTCAAAATCGTCCACATCAACTTTTTTCTCTTATCCAACTCATTTTTCATTATTATTTATATTTCTTATTAACACTAATAGAATATACTTTAATTATTTTGTTAATTAAATTAATATGAAGAAATTATGATTATTTTTAATTGTAGATTCGAGAAAATAAATTTTAAAAAAGTATAGTAATATGGGTATTCTATTTATATATATCTTGAAAAGTTATGAATTATGATATATTTTATATTACTTTTTAATTGATATTTTTTAAGTTATGAATGCCTAAAAATGAATGGAAATTAAAATTAAAATTTAAGTAATAATATGAACGTGTGTCATTTTTTTTATTGGTTCCTTCGGTACTAGGCGGTTGCGCCCACGGGCGGTAGAACAACCGATCCCGCGACCATTTGCGTTAAATTATGTTGTTTGATAATTTATCTCTCCTGCCACATAAGCTACGCCGGTCGTCATTTAAGTATTTAACCCGCGAATGCTCTTACTGACTTCTAAGAAGGTTTTTTGAAATTTTAAAATGTGGGGGTGGAGGTTGGGGGGTGGGGTGAGGGGTGATCTTTTTCTATGATAAGTCACATGTCGTATCAGTGTTGGTGAGTCTCATCAATATATACACTCGTGCTATACAATTTTTTTTTAAAAATAATCTACAAAATAATAATAATAACAATTCTTACAGAATGCTCGGAAATCGTAAATCAGAGGGCGTGCATTTTTTAAATAAAATATAGTGGGACAAAATGCATATAAGTCGAGGCTAAATCCTAATGCTGGTTTCGTCGTATGAGTCTAATCGACCGGGACAAAATACAAGTCACATCAATCGATGTAGCAGAAGTAATGAAAATATACACCTCTTCCCACTTACTACGGAGAAATATAATACCCCCAAAGTCACCCCACAGACAATTGTATAATTAGTTCTCTACATTTTTTTTTCTTTTTTTTGGTTACAATCTGCATGTTATTTACGTCGGTGTCAATATTATCTCAATTGGGCAACGAGCTTATTTATACGTACAAGGCTGCATCTCTGTCCAAGGCAGAGAAGTTTGTTTGCTCTTGATTTCTTTTACTATTTTATCAGTATTATTATCGACATATCAGTTTTGTCTTCGAGCAATTTTTCTGACAACTTTATGGTTTTTTAAGATGGTATAAGCTCTTGCCCGACTGCTCATCAATATTATTTTTAATGTTATTTATAAAATATATATAGTAATTATTGTTATATGAAAATAAGTTGTTCTAACTTCTAAGTATAAAAAATAATAATAGGAGAGAGTGATGTGTGGTTTTATGTGGTCTAAAGTATTTAAACTATCGACTTAACTTATTACAATATGTGGTTTGATATGGTATGAATATAAGATCGTCATCTATGTATAATGCATCCACAGTCATCTATGTATAATGCATCCACAGTTATCGTCTTGCAGTATTATTATAAAGGCGTCGTAAAGGTATCTCAAGTTGTGTCCAAAAAAATATCTAAAAATATATATTTTATATTTATTTTCTTCTTATACTCTGATTTTTTTTTTTGTGTTACATTCTTTCTCGACTTAATATACGTATCTGAATGTATTTGAGATTAGAATGACAAAGGTATTATTATTATTTTATAATTTTTTTAAGATCTAAAATTTTAAAGAGGTGATCATAAGGATCATGATCGTAAAATTTTCGATTGTTCAAGACATTTTGTTTTAATCGAGGAACAAAATAAGATTATTTTGCTTTATTTTTAGGCAAATAGTACCATTTTAAAGAGTAATATAATATCTAATATGTCTAAAATAATTATATAATTATTTTTAAAAAAAATAAAGAAGAGGTTCAAATCTCATAAAGTATGATTTCTGGAGCTAGATTACAAACTACGTAAATTAGGGGTTTAAATTTTAAAGATTTAAATCTTGTAACAATATATATATATATGTATGTGAGTTTTAAACAATAAATAATAAGATGAAAGATTCAAATATTTTAAGTTACAATCAAATATACTGTGTGAATCTTAAATAAGAATATCCTCTTTAACAAAAAAATAAAAATAAAAAAGCACTAAGCTGTTCCAATCGGTGCAATTTTTTAAGACACACGGTCAAAATTAATTACGGCAAATCGAGAAAATTTTCTGCCCCAACAAGGGCGGTCAGCGAAGTATATAAAAATAAACTTTCAAAGTCTCCTTCTACTTTTGTTTCCGCAAGACAAGAAGGGGGTGAAGAAGGCGACTGCAAAGCACAAGTTGAGGTCGTAGAGAGCAATATGGAAACGGGTTTGCTAGAGAAAGAGGAAGCAAATAGAGACGGTGGTGAGGCGGCGGCGGCGGAGAGTGAAATCACATGGGGAATGTTGGGCGAGGAGGTGAGGAGGTTGGGTTGCATAGCCGGACCAATGGTGGCAGTGACTTTATCAGTCTACTTGCTTCAAGTTATTTCGATTATGATGGTGGGTCACCTCGGGGAACTCGCTCTATCCAGTACCTCCATCGCCCTTTCTCTCTCCGGTGTCACCGGTTTAAGTGTCTTGGTATTATTACATTCATTCCTCCTCTTACTTTTCTTTCCCATTTATTTATTGGAGTATATTATTTGTATTTTCTTATTTAACATTATACAATTAATTTTTTGAAGCATACTACTTTTAGTATTGATTTCTTGGTTCCAGAATGTTTTTGTTCATGTTCCACAAAAGGGTATAACATTCACAACGATGACAATCATTATCTAATGTTTTTGCTCATTTCTAATGTCATAACAAATGAGCAAGAATATTTATATCTCTGATTTATGAGCTTGATTGGTTCAGATGATAGGATGTAGTATTAGCTTCAATTTGGTCTTTGAGCTCAGAAGCTTTAGTTGGGTTATGACCAAGCATTTAATTACAGGCTTTCTGTCTTCTTTACATGAGCTTGAAGAAATTAGAACTATTAAACAAAACAAACATATGATCAACAGGGGACGGCTTTAACTTTAAGAGCAAGCTAAATGTATCAGTAATATGGAGTAAGTGGTTGGTGTCTATCTGAATCTTTTTGTGAGATGGAAAACGTTTCTTATCATGGGGGAAGAGACTCATCCTCTTTTTCCTGATTATGCAGTAAACATTACTTTGCAATGTTCACAGCCGGACTAGCTTGACTAGGTATCTGTTACCTTGACCTGAATTGGAAAATTACATGTTGACCTGAATTGGAAAATTACATGTTGACCTGAATTGGAAAATTACATGTTGACCTGAATTGGAAAATTACATGTTGACCTGAATTGGAAAATTACATGTTGACATACATATGTTTTCTAAAAAAAATACATAAATTTCATCTTACCTATGTTGCATTTGGATTGAGAGAATGGAATATGAGGGAGAATTGATTTGATTAATGTGTAATTACTATAGGAGATCATAAAATTTTATGGTCAGTTCTTATGAGAGAATGTGGTGGAATGACCTTTCCTTCCATATGTAATTTCATTACATGTTTAAGGAGGAGGAATGTTTCATTTCTTTTTGTTCATTGTGATTCTCCCTTCCATTCCTCTATCATTCCTTCCACCACTACTTTTCACTAAATTCCTTCTATTTTTTGACCTATTGCCCATTTCATTCCATTCACTCAATTTTAATGCAAACCTAGTGTCTATGCTGGTTTATAGTCATACCTATGGTACCAATCATTATGATCTTTATATAATCATATATGATTTTTTGGAGACACACCTAAGTCTAAAACTAATAGGTCTTGATCTATGAATTTGTAATCATTAAGTGATTTTGGCCTTAAACAGCAAGGAATGGCTAGTGCGCTGGAAACTCTAAGCGGGCAAGCTTATGGAGCTCAGCAATACCAAAAGCTTGGAACTCAAACTTACACTGCTATTTTTTGCCTTTTCATGGTTTGCGTACCTCTCTCGGTCTTATGGATAAACACAGGGAGAATTCTCAGTTTTATAGGACAAGATCCTATGATCTCATATGAAGCAGGAAGATTTATAATATGGCTTATTCCTTGCCTTCTTGGATATGCTACTCTTCAACCACTTGTTCGGTACTTTCAAATGCAAAGTTTGATCCTTCCTATGCTTATCTCCACAGGCGCCACTATCTGTTTGCATGTACCTCTCTGTTGGGTTCTTGTTTTTAAATCTGGATTACATAACGTTGGGGCAGCACTAGCAATGGGTATATCAATGTGGTTAAATGTAATCTTCCTTTGTGTCTTCATGAGGTACTCTTTTACCTGTGCAAAAACTCGGGCTCCTATTTCTATGGATATCTTTAAAGGGATTAGAGAATTCTTTCGCTTGGCTATTCCTTCTGCTATCATGCTTTGGTGACATTTCTATACCTTTGGTTCCTCTTATATATATATATATATATATATATATGTATGTATGTTACATTTCTGATACATGTTTTGATATTCTTGTAAAATTTTTCTTGATTTAATGATTGTAGTCTTGAGTGGTGGTCATTTGAGCTACTTGTCTTGCTGTCTGGGCTTCTACCAAATCCAGAACTTGAAGCTTCAGTGTTGTCCGTATGGTAAGTTCTGCATCAGCATATACTCCATATCATTGTTATCCAATTTGGTGATATTCTTTCTCATCCATTTATTTTTGACATAGTTTGAACACCATCGCGACGCTCTATGCAATACCATATGGACTTGGTGCTGGTGCAAGGTTTGCATTCCATGTACAAATGGTGGAATTTATTTAAGTAAATTGAAAATTGCTATATGAAGATCCAAAGTTGGTGTTCTTTATAATTTGTAAACTCGTAACTCTTGCCTTATTTTCAGTACAAGAGTTTCCAACGAATTAGGGGCAGGGAATCCTCAACGGGCTCGTTTAGCTGTCTTTGCTGTGATGCTCGTTGCACTCGGTGAGACATTTATAATAAGTGGGACTGTTTTTGCCACTCGGAGTGTATTTGGCTACACTTTTAGCAACGAAAAGGAAGTTGTTGATTACGTCAAGGACATGGCTCCTCTAATCTGTGTATCTATTATCGTTGATGGTCTACAAGGGGTCCTTTCAGGTTTGATATTTTCAACCTGTGTGACATGCATATCCTATGTACATTCTTCTAAAGAAAAAGGCTAACAGAAAGATGCTTCTATTTTGTTCTGTTTTCTGTTCTAAATTCCCCACCCCACCCCACTCCCCTTCAATTTTTATGCTGAAAATTGCACTGCTTTCATTTTTTAGGTGTTGCTAGGGGATGCGGATGGCAGCATTTAGGAGTTTATGTTAATCTTGCTGCCTTCTATCTTTTTGGAATTCCCATTGCCGTCGGATTGGGATTCTGGGCACATATGCGAGGAAAAGGACTCTGGATTGGTATAATGGCTGGTGCCATTCTGCAAACAGTTTTGCTCTTTATCATAACAATTTGTACAAATTGGGAAAAGCAGGTCTGCTCCTTCGTCCTCTTTCTAGCAAGTATTTTGAGTAACATGGGTGTCCTGTCCATTAACCATTGATACCTCGTAATGAAATATGAGAAGAAAAATTACGAGTACTCATTACTTTTCCGTGTTGGGAAAAAACATATGAATCTAAGAGAAGATAACATAATTATCTTTAATTACATATCTTAACCAAAAAAGAAAGTGCAGAACATTGAGCTGACCAAGTGAATTGAGAAACTGTCCGATTCTTGTCATATTTTTTAGAAAATTGTAGGATTTGAACACTGTTTAGTGACAAAGAAGTAGGATTTTCACCATGCAGGCAAGGAAAGCAAGAGAGAGGCTATACTAGAAAGGATCTTCAACGCGCAATGCATACATCAACGTGAATGCAAGAGGGCAAGTGTGATATAAATTTCATGTGTTCTTGAATCTGTTGTAAAAGAAAAGTAGCAGAAGAAATGAGGCTGGATCTTCTCTGCTTTTTCTCCAAAACTTTGTTGTATTAATGGTCTGATTTCTTGTATCAACTTATATATAATAAAGCTTAATGTTGTGTTGTGTATTCCAGAGACTCGGTAAAGAAAGATTCGACAAGAAAATATTGCAGATTCTAATGCTATTATACAGAATGCACAATTGATTATTGTTCATGTTTTTAGTACTTTGCTCTTTTCTTAAAAACGGTCCAGATTGGAAGAAAAGAAAAATTAAACAATCAAATAAATAGCCAAATATTGTAACTGATAAAAAAATATTCATTAATTTTTATTCTAAGTTTATATGTAGGTGCTTTAATATTTATATACATTTTTTTTATTACATAGGATGTTATTGCATAAATATTTACACCTCATTAATTATCTCGCTACATCAGCTCTTCGTCACTTTTCAACTACCTTACTGCATCACTTGCTTCATCTCCTCACTTTTTTTAAAAAATAGTCAATGACCTCATATCTTTTATATACATTTTCTAATATACATTTGAGTATACAATTACCATATTACTCTTAAATATACACATAAAGTATATTTAAAAGGTGTAGTTAGGGTTTGGAATTCCTAATCATTATGTCATACTTTGTCTATTTTAATAATTTCAAATTTATCATTTATTCAGACAAATTCATTAATTATTTCACCTCAAATTTTAGCCCTTAGACCTTTGTGGTAAAGAAAAAAAAAAACAAAGAAAGCAATTTATTTAACAAATAAATAATTAAAAAATTACACTTGCTTTTTTTGATACTAAAATAATTACACTGGAGTACTGGGTTATTGGATTTGGAAGTTTCTGGAGTCTGCACAGACCCAAACCCCTGAAATCGCAGAGAAAGAGAGAGATTGGAGAGAGGGAGATGGGAAAGGTAGCAGAGAAAGAGCACCTAAATCGAATTCTGAATCTTCATCTCAACACCATCCACGAAACCCTTCAGGTTCGATTTCATTTTGTTTTGTATATACAGTTTCTGGACTCCATTATGATTAGGGTCTGTTTGGTATGACTTATGTGTCTTTCTGCAGGCGTTGAATCAGACAGCTGATTCATCTCTTCAGAAGCTCGATTGGAATGAGGTTATTAAGATGGGCGAACAGGTTTCCAAACAAGCCACCTTGGGTATCTCTTACTCCTCCTGAAATTTGCTATGTCTTCTATCAATATACTTGTATATGTATATACCCATTTGTTTTTGTTTGATTTTGCTTATTTATAGTTTGTAAATTTGTTCTCTAGAATCAGTATTATACTCAGTCCTTTAACGAAGTGAACTTTGTGGAACAAGCAGTCGTTTTCGGAAAAAAAAAAATATTTTTGAGTTGTCTGATGTTTAGGCATAGGCTGAACTGGGTATCAGTTTTGGGAACCCTTTCGGGATTTTCTTGTTTATCTCTTTAAGCTAAAGAACACTTCCAGAACCTATATACGTATAGAAAGGAACTGCGTGTACAAAATACCGTTGATTAATGTTTGTATAAGGCGTCCAACTTTATTCATACCTGTCATCTACAATTAGATTTTGATCTGCCCAGCCATAGAAACTTCTCAAAATGTAACATGTTGATGTTGAATACACACTCGAATTCTTGAACATAAAGAGTTGTACGAATTATCACTTCTGCAGACATGAGGGAATACTTAACAGATACATGTCCAGAGATCGATGCGCCATTCTTTCAGCACCTTCCTATTCTTCCCCCCCACCCCCCCCACCCCACCCCCATCCCATCCGTCACCCACTCCTTTTTTTGTTTGGTTTTTCATATCATTGTCTAGAAGATCAACTTCAAGGCTTAGCAAACGTGGAGTATCTTATTTGAGACTTGGCTAGTTCTAAGCACTATACGTAGTTGCCTATGTGAAATATTTCCTATTAGTGCAATTGTGCTTTCTAGTTCTTCAGAAATGTAGTGGAATTGGTTATTACAGGAAGGATATAATGGAATGGTTAACAATTTAACGTCGTGCAAGTATCAAATTGGAACCATATATGTGAATAGTTATATCTTGTTAATCTCACGGAAATTTTGGTCTCAAGCTTAAATCCTGTCCAGCAACCCGAGCCCTACCTTATTTTGTCTTTACATGCCATGAAATAACTTCCATTGAAGTGAATCACTTGAAGTGAGGACTGAGGAGAATGGTCTAGTAAGTGTCTTCCCTCTTTCTATATAGTTGGAATGCTTTGGACTGGAGCAACTCCTGAAGTTAAAGCACTTGAAGAGAACATGACAATGTACTTCAATGTTCTACAAGGATTTCTGTTGATATCCCATGGAAGTACAGTGGGTGCTGGACCCACGCTTTCTTCTTGCATACATGCATCTGTGAAGCAGGTTATTGATTGCAGTTTTATGCTGTGGAAGGAGTCAGTCTTGTCTTATGGTACTCTCGCTGTCTCTCTACTTATGATGAGCATACACATGCAAAAGCCTTCTGATTTTTTCCTATTTGCTCCATGTAATCTTCATGGAAAGGTCGCATACACAATGACACAACAATTGTGTAAACTTGTTTTTGTTTATATTTGTATTTACATAGTCCTACTTTCTAAGGTTGGGCGATTAGGGTTATCCTCTACAAAGAAAATAGTACCCTGATTCACTTGATGACGAGGTGCTTCTGCTGAACTATATGAAAATGTTTCATAAGAATATAGCAAAACTTGTGCCAGGCCAAACCTAAGAAAAAAAGCAAGGGGAACCAATTTTGAGATTAGCTATTTTTTTCCAATTATAATTCATGAGTGCATTGAGCTTAACACACTCACACACAAAAAAGGTTAAATATCAATAACCTTGTTATTAGTAATTAGCTACCAATTTTATTATTCTGTGGATAAAAAGGAAGTCCATTTGGTATATGCTCTAACCAACTAGGATCCACTTATTTTGAGCACAGGTCATTTATCCTCTTGATATAATTTGAGCAAACTAATGATGTAAGCCTTGAAACATACTTCTTTTCCTTGAATATTTCTTAATATCTAATATGTCTATCCTCTTGACTGATTTTGTGCAGGATCTCACAGTACAGAGCAAAAGCTCTCTGTCCCTCAGTTAGTTGGCGCTGTTTGGGATGCGTGCACTGCTCTTAAGAAGACTCCTACAACAAATATCACGGCAGTAGGTAGAGGAATGTCTCAAGTTGCAGTTGTCATGAAGGATGTTCTTCGCGAGATGAAGGAACTCAAACCAGCTTCCTGTGATCCAGTAGAAGAAACTTCTGATGAGGTCTCTAGTAAGGTAGAAGGTGAACATGACGAGGGGGATAATTCATGTGAGGAAGATCTGGGAAACGATCTGTCTCAAGAAGAGATGAAAGTTGCCGAATCTGCCATTGCAGTCGTGTCCAACATTCTTATAGTTGTGAAGGAACTCATTCGTTTCATCACAGGCTTGTTAAAAAAGGAACATCCTGATGGCAGCAGGAGTAATGTTGATTCTTTAGAGAAATTGTTGAAGCTCTGTCAAGGGATTGGTGTCCAGGTTGATGAACTTGGCGCTTGTCTTTACCCTCCACAAGAATATCCTGCCATTAAGGCAGCCTCAGAAAAGATATCTAGCATGGTTGATGAAATGCAGGTCGAGTTGGTCAAACTCGAGGAATCTACCGATGCTTTCCTTCAAGCTTGCATTGGTCTGAGGAAATCTTTGATACTGCTTGGATCTGATCTAGATTGCTCCACCAGTACTGATGTATTACCCATTATTGAGAACCTCACTTTGAGCAGTTAAGATAGGGAGTTTCCGTGTTCTTCATTGGCAATTTAGTAGCGATTAATTATATAGGCCATCTATTTCTTTGACCGGAATGTATGAAGTATTTGATTTATGATCAGTAGTGTATGGCTATACCTGCCTTATTCATTTATTTTATTCTTTTCTGATTTTTTAGTTCGTTTTCTGATTAAGTTGTTCTTGGTCCATAAGCAATCACACAGCCAACGCGTCTTCAGATTGATGGCGCAAATGTGCTGTAGCTGTTTATTTTCCTTGTATACGTATAGAGTGCAACTTCTCTAACCACAACTGTTAACATTCTCACAAATGAAACCAAAGGGATCAGATTCTGTCCTTCCTTCCCCATAACCAGGTACTAGCTCCTTATTTATATATAAGTAGCTTCTAATCCATATAAAAGCTTTAATAGTTGGGATTTGATTCCTTTCAATTATTTATTTTTTCTGGATTTAATTTTAACCGTACAAAATGTTTAAATCTTTCTTCAAACATAGGTGACAACGAGCGAGGTAGAGATGGTAGACATAAAAGATGGGAATAAAAAGTAAGTTCGCCTTCCTTTTTTCTCATTTTAATAGAGGTTATGTAATAAAGAAAGTGGATAAAACATACTTCCCAGTCGGGTTCTTTTTTCGTCTCGTATTTCTCATCGAACATGAAAAAAATCATATTGAAAACGCCAATCCCTTCCTTTGTAGAGCCGTGTAGCTTTAATAGTTGGGATTTAATTCCTTTCTATTATTCATTTTTTCTGGATTTAATTTTAACCGTACAAATGCATTAAACATATAAAAATATGAGGATATATCAATTTTGTTATAAAGTGTGATGTACTGTTGTGTGCAAGATAGGAAAAGATAGTAATATGTGAGCTCAATAATAGTTTTGTCATTTGTTTGTTCCAAGCACAGATACAGCTCAAAGCAACCCTGTTTACAAAAAAGATGTACGACAAATTGTTCCACGCTTTTATTTGATGATCGGCGAATTGAAAAGAAACGGTGTGAACTCTAATACTTTCAGAGGGAATACATTACCCTGGATGATATTAGTGTAACAAATGGCATGCCAATGCACCTAAAAAACACTTTATGATTTGCTTGAGAGATTGTTGATTTGATTTGTTTTAACTTAAAATTTAAATATTTTAAATTTTAATAATATAATTGATATTGTTAAAATCAAAATATCTAAAACTTAAACAGAAATAAATACGACCGTTATCGGATCACTTTTTCCTGCTCTAAAAATAGTGAAATACTACCAATGCGACATTCACTTCTTCCATACAGATGCATATGGTATAAAACGACGTGGCATATCTACACAACACTGAAAAAACAGTTGTCCAGCGAACAAGAATTCATACCAGCGACATTTCGTCATAAAGTCTATTAGCCACTTATTTCCGCAACTTGTTTATAATGTATTTACGTAGTATCTAAAATAACTGTTAATATGTCGTTTTAAATATGTATCTATAAACTGCTCAAATAATTATAAGAACTTATATCAGTGCATTGAAGAATTTGTACAAAACTTATCATCTCTTCCAATTAAATTGCTCTGTTGCCACAACTTATATAATTTATTTATTTTAAATAAGTTATAAGTAACTTCAAATAAACTGTGGTAAACAATCCCTTACTGATACCCCAGTCAGAATAATTAAGATAAGAAAAATGATTAATATACAGATTTGAAATCAAATTTCTTGGAATTATTATCCTTTTTTTGAAAGTTGAAATCAAACAAAATGTAATCAATTGTCAAATATTGACAAGGTGTGTAACTATTTACAATATTAAGTAGATTTTATAAAAGTGAAATGAAATCATATACAAGAATTTTATATTGGATAATTAAGCCTATAAATAGCCTTTCAACAAATTGATAGCGAATATGGTTAAATATATAAATTACCTTAGTCATAGTATTATTTTGCTTCCAAACTAGACTTGTATATCTTAAAATAAAACTAACGTAAGTTGTTTTAAGTTTATTAAATAAAATTATTCAATTTTTGTTATAGAAATTATTAAGTTACCTAGAAATTGCTGTTGTCGGAATTACTTTAAGATTTTAAAATTATATAGTAATAATTATAAAAGGAAGGGAGGATAAGATATGGTACTCGTATAATATGCTATTTTTATTTTATTCTTTATGCTACAAATGAAGATACAAATTACAAAATATATTAATGACCCATAAAAATCAATTGCTTAGATTATGGTCGAAAGTAAAACGAGTTGTAGGTTTTGTTATAGCGAGACGTGGGCTTGTTTGGTTGCAGCAGCTGGGTTATGCGATGTTCCATTGCTCCCCTGCCGAACCCCAGAAAAATCTCAAAGCAGCCATTGATGAGAGAATGAAGGAAGAAGATCTGTGGCGGTACCTAAAACCCTGTTTGGCGCAACTCCCAATGCAAAACCCCATCTGAGCTTCGCCTTGTCTCTCACACATGAATCACTTCCATTTCGAATCGCATAACCCATCAATGACCCTCTATGTGAAAGCTTCAAAATCCATTGCCACCACCAGTAAAAGGCTCAAGGTACGCCTCATCTTCCCGTCTTTCTTTCACTGTCAGTGTTCTTACGACGAGAAGGAAAGCTCTTCTTCTTCAGCTGCAATCTCAGAGATCCATTTTCAGAATTTAATTTATCAAGAATTTAAAGAAAAGCCGTGGGATTTTGCTAATAGTTACCCTGTAGATTCTGAAAAATTTGAAGCATTGGTTACGGATTCTGAATTGCTTATTCGTGTCCTGAATTCAATCCGTGACAGCCCCTGGATGGCCCTTCGATTTTTCAGATGGGCTGAAGGGCAACCCGGGTTTAAGCATTCAGAAGATGTTTTTTGTTCCATTCTTTATATTCTTGTTCGGAATGATTTGATGCGTTCTGCTCAAAACGTGATGGAGAGGATAATTAGTGTTAATTTGCATGGAATTGTTGATGTTTTGCTTGGTGGTTATATGGATTTCGAGGTTTCTATCAAGTTACTTGATCTTCTACTATGGGTATACACTAAGAAAGCTATGGTAGAAGATTGTTTTTCTGTTTTTGATAAGATGGTGAAAAATGGGTTCTTGCCGGAGGTTAGGAATTGTAATAGACTCCTGAAGATTCTTAGAGATAGGAGGTTAGTTGCCAGAGCCAGGGATGTGTATAGATTGATGGGTTTGTATGGGATTAAGCCTACCATTGTTACATACAACACCATGTTGGATTCCTTTTGTAAAGAAGGTGACATGGAACAAGCTGTGGAACTTCTGTCAGAGATGCAGGGAAAAGGGTGTTCACCAAGTGATTTTACCTATAATGTGTTGATTAATGGGCTGTCAAAGAAAGGGGAGTTTGACCTGGCTAAAGGGATGATTAGCAAGATGTTGAATTCGGGATTGAAGGTCTCAGAATACACGTATAATCCTTTGATTTGTGGGTACTGCAAGAAGGGAATGCTCGTTGAGGCACTAGCTGTTGAGGAAGAGATGATACTAAGAGGAACTTTGCCAACAGTGTCAACTTATAATATGTTTATATATGGCTTTTGCAAGCAGGGAAGAGTAATTGATGCTAGGCAACAGTTTCATAGTATGTTAAAGAAGAACTTGGTACCAGATATAATTTCTTATAATATCTTAATTAATGGGTACTGTCAGTTGGGGAATATAGCAGAAGCTTTCCTCTTGTTATACGAGTTAAGATACAGGAACCTTAGTCCTAATGTAGTGACCTATAATACCATAGTGCACGGATTTTGCAAACAAGGGAACATAGAGGATGCTAGGAAAATCAAAGACGAGATGGTATATCAAGGGATTTTCCCTGATGTTTTTACTTATACTATTCTAGTTAATGGTTCTTGCAGGACAGGAAATTTACCGTTAGCCAAAACTTTTTTTGATGAGATGTTGCATAAGGGGTTGCAACCAGATCAGTTTGCATATACAACACTAATAGTTGGTGAACTGAAGCTTGATGATAAATCCACTGTATTTAGTCTACAAGAAGAAATGCTAGCCAAGGGTATCCCGCCAAATTTAATCATCTACAATGTTTTCGTGGATGGTCTTTGTAAGTTGGGGAATCTGGAAGAAGCAAGTGAGTTGTTACAGAAAATGGTTGCCAACGGGTTTTCTCCTGATCATGTGACTTATACCAGCATCATTCAAGCTCACTTGAAAAGTGGGCATCTGAGAAATGCCAGAGAGTTGTTCCGGGAAATGCTGAGCAAAGGTCTATCGCCTACAGTTGTGACATACACGATACTGATCCATGCACATGCTGGTCAAGGGAGCCTGGATCTGGCATTAATGTATTTCTCGGAGATGCAAGAGAAGAATATTCATCCAAATGTGATAACCTACAATGCTCTGATAAATGGTCTTTGCAAATTGAAAAAAATTGATCAAGCTTACAGATATGTTGCTGAGATGGAAGCAAGAGGAGTACTCCCAAACAAATACACGTACAATATCTTGATAAATGAGAATTGTAAATTGTGTAATTGGTATGAGGGTTTACTGCTATATATAGAAATGCTAGATAAAGGAATTCCGCCTGATTCTTTTACCTATACTGCATTGTTTAACCATCTGGAAGAAGATTACAAATGGCATGCAGCCAGGTACCTTGAATATATACTCCTAAGTAGTGTCGCTGAAGCTAAGACTGGCTAAGCCTCGCCTACTGTTTTGTGTTTCTCAAAGTTACTGGTACCAAAGCAATATGTAAGGTTTTTGAGAAGTCACAGCCAGTGAAAATGTTACTCCAGAAGCTGCTCAGTAGATTCCATTCGGTGAGACTGCCAGGTTACTTTTAATATTTTCTGCTGACCTTGAAATCTTACCATAATTTTTTTCCACCATCTGTTGACCTTAATTATCCATCATCTTGGTTGGTCACTATTCTTTTATGAGCTGAAACTGTGCATGTGTAATTTTTTGCAGTTCAAATGTTGAAGGATGTTTTGATTAATTCAACTATTACCGACCTCCACTAAATAGACGTGGAAAGAACTCCTTTAGTTTGTCATTAGATTAATCATTACCAAGCTCAATGCACAGTGAAAAATTTTAATGCAGGTATACAAATGAAATTTCACACCTGTAACATGTTCAAATAAATCTCCAAAAACTATACTGTATGTTTACATTTTATATTGATTTCCCCCCCACCCCCCTCTTCTCAGTTTTCTTTTACTTTTATATTGAGGGAGTTTGGGGTGGGAGAGAATAAATGACGAGCTGACTTGTGTTGTATTAGCTGTTTTGGCTATTTCTAATAATTCATTGACATGTTTCACTGGATTCATTATTTGTCTACCATATTGTTGTGTTCTTACCAGTTTGTTGTACCCAAATTATTTTGGCTGAGGATTAAAAATGAGGAATCCAAGTCATGAAGGATACTCAAGTATGGTATGAACATAGTAGAAATTATTTTCTGCACTTTTGCTAGGTTTCTTTTTGTTTGCAATTTATTCACTCTAAATTGATTGGTGGAAGATTCTCATTTGGTTATATGCCACATGTGGATTAGTGGCTTGTATATATTCTGGACCCTATCAGGAAATTAGTCATGATTTATATATGAAATTAACATACCAGAAAATCATAATTTTGTACTTTAGCTAGGAATTGGATGACGGCAAGCTTCTGTTGCCAACTACTTTGAAAATAGGTGAAAAATGAGTTGCTCTTGGAGCCAAAATATATTGCAGTTTGTGGAACAGATTTCAGAGATCAAATGTATTTCCATGTATTGAGCAAGGGTACTTGATATACTATTTTATGGTTCTTTTATATTTATTTACCATTTATTACTACTACTACCACTTTTATTGTTGTTTTTATCCATTTATTGTCGTTGTAGATTATGCCACAACACTTTTTGCTACTCGGGGCATTTAGTAAATACCCATAATAGGGATACATTATGTGGTGTGTTGCCATGAAGAATGGTTTTGCTCAAGTAAGAAGGATACCCCATATCAGCCTTGGGCTAAAGGTGTGGTTTGATTCTAACCTTTATAATATCACCGGTTTTCTTTCCTGCTGTTCCTTTTAATCCGGCAACTGTAATGAAAAAGGTCCTTTTGGGGTTTGTCAGATTTTTCGGAACAAGATTTTATTTCCCTAAAGTGGAAGCTCATTTGTCTCCTTGAGTTTTGTGTCCTGAATTACAAAAATGGAAAGTTAATTCCCATTCTGACTTCTTTGGTGTTGTCATCCTAAACAGAAGTTTCTCATATTCTTGTGCTGATATCTTCGTCCGGACTCCAGAGGAATTGTACGAATGATTCAGAAAACCCCTCATCTGCTCCATACATTTCATAAAACCTCTCATCCACGGATAACATCATAACCACCATTCTTAAGTGTTTCAAAGAAACCTAAAGTTTAAACAAACAGATAATTATCTTGCAGAAGTTAGATGCTGCTGATAAAAGTTGTTATGGATTGTTTGTGACCAATGTTTTGATAATTCAAGCACTAGCCAAAACCAAAGGATCTGTCCTAAAATATGCTTCATATTGCTAGGATAGTCCCAAAATAGTTTCTTTTAGATCTCATTCCAGAATATAGTACATATATATAAACGGTATTGTCACCTTATATTGGATTATTTAGGACTAAACACTGCGACTACATTAGACCAGAATATGAGGCTATGTGCTGATGTGATGCTCCTGACTACCTATAAATTTCAGTGATTGGAAAAGATGCCGGTTGGTTACTGAATGGGACAGTGGTGATGATCTAGTAGATTTATGTGGGTTCGCATACTTTGGTAAGCATTTATGCATAGTAAGATTGACTGATCTCGATTTAAGTATGTGGAACTTAAATGTCGGTTTAAAGCTACCTTTTGTGAAGGGCATCTGGCTTACAAGTCACAACTGTGAAATGAATGTTATAGATGTCGTGTGACATCAAACTCTTAAAGAATTATCAGTAATTATTTTCAAATTGGTGATGGATTTAGTTATCTGAATATCGTTTCCTTTGCCCAAGTGTACAAATTTATTGAAGACCACAATGGGAGGACTTATTTTGCTTTTTCATTTTGTTTTCTTTCAGGTGCTATATGGTAGTTGAAAGTCTCGCTTTGCAAGTACACAATCTTTTTTTGATAATCAAGAATTAGGTTTTTACTTGCATCATCAACAGGGCAATTCTCGTGTTGAAGTTGATGGATCTCACGTTTGGAAAGCATTTTTGGAATACAAACTGCACCATGTCTTTAGAGAAGGAAATCCAACTAGAAGATACAGTCGCATCTGGTAATGCTTCGTCTCGTCTCGTCTTCGAATGTTATTAGGAATGGTTTTTATGCTTTTAGAGATCCCTAATGTGTTCCGCTTGTATTTTTAGCTGAGGTTTTATGGCCCATCCTGTACTTACTAGCTCACCAGTTTGTTCATCGGTAAAAGACAAGTGGAGGTAAGGTAATATAAAGGGATAGAGAAAAGATGTGGAAGGGAAATGTGATTTTCTATCATCTTGTTTCAAGAGTATGAGGAAATAAAGGAAGTCTCAGAAATTAACTCTTTCTTCTCTTATAAAAATCTTTGGATTTGAAATAGTCGTATAAAGAATAACTTTTGTAATATGAATTCCAGGTTTCTTTTAAAAATTTTTAAGAACTAATTTTTATTTATTATTATTTTTTTTTTACAAAAATTGTTTAAGAACTTTATTCCTTGTTAAAAACCCAAGAAAATCATGAGTATATGACATCCACGTTCCGTTCACATTTTACATTCTAGAGAGTAGAGGTGTAAAATAATCTTCCCATCATTCAAAGAAATAAATGAATAAAAAGAGAAAATTGTTATATATATATATATTTCCTTGTGCACAAATTTATTTTGCTACTTGACAATACCAGCTCATGCCAAAATTGCAGCAAATGATTACTTTCTTGCCCAAACTTGCTTAGAATCGCAGCTATATACATAAAATATTGATCAAAACTATAATTTGTTTTGTTATGTTTTTTCGGCTTGGGGATTATCTTTTTATCAATTTATTTGTACAATAGAAAGATGACCCCTTTAATTTATTTGCAAGAAAACTCTCCAATTTCTTGATGCAAGTAGTGGCTAAAGGATGGAGGATGTCATATTTCTGGGTGACAAATTTTGATTGGGTTCAAATTTGGCTCACACCGAAATGGCACAACAATCAATACCCATAGCATTTTGTCATAGCCTACATTATTTTTCAGTCATCCAGGGTTGTTTACTATTTTATTTTAATTTTTTAAATAAATACAGTGGCAATTTTGTAATTTTTAATTTTTGTTTTTTTAATGTAATTTATTATTTCGGAAATATATAAATAATTTGTGATGTTTAGGGAGCCGCCAGACTTGATATTTTTATAATTCGATTGCATCTTTGCAAAACTTAAGAGTTATTACGTATTTTCCCAACTTTCTGTTAAACTCGGTTGTTTAATTTGTGTTTTTGTGCATTATTTCTTCCTCCTTCCACTATTTTCTTCTTTATGTACCCTGGCATTGCAATCCTTCACAACTAGACGCTCGTAAATGATTTAATACACATACGAATGATTACTATCCACTTTATATTGTTGCGAGAATAATGTTTTAAGTTAGGAATTTTCAAGTATGAACACATCGCATGCCTATACCACACTTCATATTGATGTGAGACTAGTGTTTTAAATGTTGGTGCAGTGGTCTCGTTTAAGGATATGATCTAATCTGTAATTTCTTGTTTTGGAAAGCAAGCAATTGAATTGCAACTTGATTTTTTTTTCCTATTATTATAAATAATGAAATAAGAACTAATTATAATATCAACTACACTCCACACTCGAGAGTAGAAAATTCCACATTAAAGTTCCACGCTGATAAATAAAATACATTATAATTATTACAAATAAAATTAAACCCAAAACCAACAAATCACAAAGCTAGTTCACTATTCCAACATATGCCATCATAATTCATTTTGCAGAATGTCTTCCAGCATAATTTATCTGGACTTTTTCTTTTGGAGAAAATTAATATGATTAATATATATGTGTGTGTGTGTAAAAGTCCTAAAAATTGACTTTCGCAAACTTATCTAAGGTCACTTTTAAATTTAATGTTTTGATAATGTAATCAACAATCCAACTATACAGATGAAACGAGCTTATAAAAATAAGTTATTATATAAAATTTTATTAAATTTAAAGTTATGTAAGATTTTTATCTAATAAAGTCAATTACGTATATTATTCGACGATTTAGATTTTTTAATTTGTTTAATCTATTAAAAAAATTAAAATTATCATGAAATTATGGAAAAATTTGTGTGTTTTAATATTTTACAAACTCTTTCAATCCATACTGTTGAATCGTTGATTAAATTATCAAAATATTTAAAATCGATTGAAGGTGACCTTCGTTAAATTTTTTAAGATTAATCTTAGGGGTCTTTTGCTCTATATAGATTATGTTAACTTACGAACAACGTTGTTTTGGGACAGTGAAGGACCCTAAAAATAAATAGTCACATTATTACATAGTTATAAAATTTGAAAATAACAGCAACTCTCACCGGAGAAATTTTAATATTAGTAGTTTTAATAACTTCACCTGAAAAATAAAGGGAAAGAATAAAAGAAAAAAGCATAAGACAAGATTAGGATCATGAGAAACATAAGTTCCAATGACCTGTTTATTTGTTCATAACTACAAAAGAAACTCAAGTTTAGCCGCTAGGAAAAGTACAAGCAGCAATCGCCTCCAAAAATTTAAAAGCGAGCACCGGGCGCTATGCGACTTAAACAACAGAAAGATTTTCATTTCTCAATTTTGACCCGCGCTCTGAATCCTATATCAGACTTGACTCTTTTGTCTTTCATGCGTCGATTACAACTAAAACAATATTATTTTTCAAATTCCATAACACTTTTAAACACATAAATTTCGCATTGGATATGTCCCTTTGTTGAACAAAGTTTCCAAATTATGTAATATTGGCCTATTTGTTTTCTGGGACAGCTCCGCTCTAAATACTCTATAAGAACAATGAATATCAAGTTCCCAAGTTCATTTCTTTATGTACTTCATCTGATCAAGAAAAAAAAAACAAATGGCTGCTTCTTCTCTGTCTTATCTAGCTTTCCACAAAATTAGGTGTTCTTCGGGTAGTGGTGGACATTACTCAAATATGATAAAACTGCCAAAAATCAAAGACAGTGGCATTACGAATGTAAGGAGTGGAGGGGCAATTTCTTGTTCGGTTGTAACTGAAAATGGCCATACAAGTACAGAACAGATTATGCGACAGAATATTCCGACAAAGAAACAGTTTGTTGACCCTTATAGGCAAGGGCTAATTATTGAAGGTGTTGGATATAGACAGACCGTTGTTATTCGTTCTTATGAAGTTGGCGCGGACAAAACTGCAACATTGGAGAGCATCCTTAACCTTCTTCAGGTGAAAATTAGTTCGTCTGAGCACATTGTACTTATTTATGTTAATACAGGAAAACTGAGTAGTGCATGGGAAGTTTATGTTACAAAATGCTTTAAGGTGTTGTATTGTACTATAATTCTCTTGTCTTTTGGAAAAATGCTGATGGAACGTGTTGATTGTGCAGGAAACAGCACTTAATCATGTGTGGATGTCAGGACTTCTGGGTGATGGATTTGGGGCAACACATGGAATGGCAAGAAATAATCTCATATGGGTTGTCTCAAGAATGCAGCTGCAAGTGGATCATTATGCATTATGGTAAGACTTATAATATAAGCAATTCTTTGTATATACAAGTTGATTACATCGCCTTCGGTTCGAGCTGGGCGATGAAAGTTTGATAAACAATAGCATAAACTCTTGTTTTTTTACCTTCTTTCTATGAGCTGCAAATTTTGTAGTATTTTTAATGTAGAACTCTTGTTCTGAACCAGAAAAATGTACACAACTTTACAAATAGCCAAAGCAACAATTTTTATGAGCTTGACAATAGGGAAGTTAGGACAATCCAAATCCAAGTCTAGACAAATGCAACGCTCCCTCCATTCCCCCACCCCACCACACCCAATAGAGCAAGAATTCTGTTTTTATAAAGCAGTTACCATAACATAATGATGATGTTGTAAGAGTATACATCCTGTTCGTTTTTCAGGGGTGAGGTATTGGAACTTGACACTTGGGTTGGAGCATCTGGGAAAAATGGGATGCGGCGAGACTGGGAACTAAGATCACAGGCCACAGGTGTCGTATATGCACGAGCCACAAGGTATGAACTATAAAGCCAGACATTATATAATCTCATGATCATTTGCCATCAAATTTACAAGAGAAACTACGTTCATCATATCAGTAGTATTAACGACTCAAATACCAAAAAAAAATAAAAATGCAGTACATGGGTAATGATGAACCACAAAACTAGGCGGCTTTCGAAAATGCCAGATGAGGTGAGGGCAGAGATCTCGTCATGGTTTATTGAGAAGCAAGCACTCAATGAAGATGCTGCTAAAAAGATCCCCAAGTTGAATGAGACTGCAAAGTATGTCACCTCAAACTTAAAGGTAAAAACTATGTACTCTTTGAATTGGACTTTATTTATATATAATAGCTCGAGTATTAACACAGTGTCTATAGTATATACTTCTGCTGCCACTAAATATGATTTTTAAATTTGAAGGGAAAAATGTTTAGTGCCCGACTTTTCCGAATATGCCGAACTATGCTTTGAACTGTTGGACATTGTATATTAGTTACTATATAATAGTGTACAAAATCTAATTAATTCCATTTCTTCATTATAGCCCAAGAGGAGTGACTTGGACATGAATCATCATGTGAACAACGTCAAGTATGTTGGATGGATGCTCGAGGTACGCTACTTAACTAAAAGCAAAAAATTAATGAAAAACGAGACCAGTAGTACGTTCACTATCTTCCGCTCCAAAAAGAAGCAGAAAGTTATATGTTCTGTTCCACTTTGGAGCCGAAGGAATTAATAGCTATAAATCGTATGGATTGTCCTTCATTTTTATTATAATTTAGAATATATGAAAATCTGAAAATAAAATTTAAATATATTAATCTTTTTCAGACAATGCCCGAAGAGTTCCTGGAGGAGCAGCAGTTGTGTAATATAATCCTAGAATATAGAAAAGAATGTGGAAGTTCAGATACAGTTCAATCCCTTTGTGAACCAGCAAATGAAGATGGACTATTGCTTAATGATGGGTCTCAACAAAATGACAATGAGAGTTCAATTAATGGATTTTCGGTGCCATTGAAGCATTGCACACATCTTCTCCAAACAAAAGGGGTGCATCAGTATGAAGAGATTGTTAGAGGAAGGACCACATGGAAGAAAAAACAATAATCGATTGATACTTTTTATGTTGTGAATTATTGTATTTTGTGCTTGTGGTATTTAATTATTCAGCTGATATAAAAATACTTAAAGTAGCTTACAACTGAAAGTTATAATATTATGTGTAAAGATAAGGAATATGTACCTTTTCTATATATAAAAAAATTAATTGGAGGGACTTACGCTCTTGTATCTTTTCTTTGGTGGTAAATTTCTTCTATTTTAAATGTGAGTACATTTAATTAGTTGGAGCTCATGTAAATTGGACTAACAAGTACATAACAAAAAAGTCAAAAATCTGCTTCAAAGAATGACATGTTTACATTTGCTTCTATTTTCAATCACTGAGCATCACATCCTTTTTATGGAAGAGAGGAAATGTTTACTTTCTTACACGTTCATACATGAGTTACTTTGATTTATTCATAAATAAACTCAGAAGCAGCTATAAACTCAGAAGCAGCTATTACACAAGAATGCAACATTGTTTCCATTAGGCAGTAGCCTTCTGGGAATTATCCACATACACGAATGAGACAATAATATAGGACATAGCAAGCAATGCAATTACGACCTAAATCTCTCCTGCATACTGTTAACAAATTGAGGATCTGGATATCAACCTCTCAGATACAAAGAAACTTTCGGCTGATTTGTATCGAACAACTTAAAGTTACCCCTGAGCTACTCAATTGGTTTCCTTTTCCTCCCAAGAACTGAAGCTTTCTGAAATCTGGGCCCACCCATCCGCCACTTCTTAAATGCTGCAGCTGAGGATTGAGCTGCCTCGTACACTTTACATTCAGATATTCTAAAAACATTAGTTACCATTTTGTTCAAACTAAAAATTGATTTTTAAACGAAATTAAGTTCTTACATTTAACTTCTTCCTCCGTTAGAAGTGTCAAGAACTTTGGAGCCATTGCAAACGCTGCAGTGTGAGCCTTGATCAATACTTCCTTGTACCTGGTCCGGAATGCAATCAAAAGGACAAGTCCAATCGTTTTGTCACCAACCCTTCTCAATGCAAGAAAAAGCTGTGTTAAAACTTTAAAAAGAAATGTTCATCTGAGCATCAGATGCAGAAACTAAAAGTGGAACGGTAACAAGCAACTTGGACTTTACTGACTGAATCAGAAAAATAATGGAGTTTAGAAAGACATAAAACTTCAAGATTGAAGAATGATCCCCTTGTTCCAAAACTAAAGATATTCTTTCCTTTTCACTTCCAAAATAGTATACATTTCTATTTTACGATCTTTATATACGCTGATATCCCTACTCTGCCTTTCTTTAAAAATAAAAAAACTTGAATGGTTTGCATCAGGAAAAGCATTTGCAACGGATGAGTATTTCGCACTAGAAAGGTATAGAAGTTTTGATCACGAAAGTTACTTAGGCCTACCCAGGGCCCTGCATAATCCCATCAAAATTACAAATGATTATGCGTCCAAATATCTAATATTATAACAGTTCCTATGTAGCAACTCATGATACGATGTAGCGCTTTTTAAATTTCTCCTAGTGTACCAACACAAGTGTATTCCAAATAGTGCTGTTATGATTTGTGGAATTTCAGAGTTGAAGCTACAAGTGAAGTAGAAGGGAATACTCACAATGGTGCAATCTTGTATCCTAACTCATAGAAATATGGGCATCGATTCCTCAAATCCACATGTGCAGCATCAGCGTCTATCTCCTCACGTGTTCTGGCAGAAAAAATACCGCATCAGTCCATATCACTATGACAATTCACAAACGAAAATAATATCTTCCAGCACATGGAACATATTTAGGCAAGAGAGCTTCTCCACGCCAGATCATGATAGGCATCAGAAACAAGAAACAAGTGTTGTCTAGCCTTAGTGAAAACTAAAAAGCAAACGAGGTTTTGATGCTACTTCTATAGGTTCCTCATAGAATGATAAATTCAATTGGACGAATGATCAATCTGAAAAGTTTATATTCTATACTGTTAAGGAGTCTCTTCTGTATAACTGTTACATGCCAAAACATGAACCAGATCATCACATTATGTTTTTTTTTTTGTTTTTTTTTAATTTTTTTAAACAAACATGAAGATATTTAAAACGTAAAGATATTTACTTTTTGTTGAAACAAGGAGGGACATTAATTGTTACTGCTTGTCTCAAGTGCAACTCTCGAGCAAGCCAGAATGGCAGCTCTACCTTTGAACCTGGTTCCACCTGAGACACAGATATGGAACATTCAGATATCAAACAATCACCATCGCATTCCACTAAAAATTTTCTGTTTACTGTACCTTGTTTGAATCATCACTAGACTCAAAGAGCCCAACTCCATTTGTAGCCTCCCGGAATATAGCAGGGACAAGCTGAGTGAAAGTGCAAAAATTTGATAAACTTCTAAGCTAAACATTTGGAGAAATGAAACCAAAAAGAACATAACAGATTGCTCTGACCTCATCTTCTGCTAAAATATCATCAATGTTATAATATTGTGCCATGCTTGAGCTATCCTGTGTAACCTTATAGACTACCTGCACTCACCATGAGTCGATGCAATTTAATTGTGCATAAGCTGCACAGACCGTAAAATATATTAATAAATACTACACAAAAAAAGAGCAACATCTCATCAATACAAATAATAGGTTGTGAAATCCTAAAATCAAATTGTGAAAAAAGTTTAACAATGTTTAGTATAATAAAGAGTTTATTTTGTTAGAATCTTAATGTATTTTGTAATGTTAATCATTTTCCTATTGAAATCAATTAAATTCTAATCATAAACTTTCGCAAAAGTCTTAGATAACTTTTTGGAACAGGGGGAGCATATCTATCAAACTTAAGATAGAAAAAGTGAATGGACGAAGAGTGAGGGCACATACTATATAACTCCGGACAACCTAGGGAAAGGCAAATTTTACACTATATTGTCGTAGAAAAAATTGAAACCTTTTTATCGATACTTTTGTAAAATCTACAAATTGGCGTAAAAACTTCATAATCAGTGGCCATTTCCAAATCAATTTTATCACGCAGGAAAAAAAACACACAATAAAGTATATGCGAAAAAACTGTATAAAAAAATATTTAGAACGACTACAAGTAGAAAATACTAATAAAAACAATGCTATTTTCTATTTCGATCGGACATGAAATCATACATTAAATCAAGTAATTCATACAAAACCAAAGCAAGACATTGCGTACCAGCAAATAAACATACATATAATACATAGATAGAGGTGAGATAGCCTCAAATGGAAGGGAATGGAATTAGAGTAAATGTATTTTTGGAATTTCAAATACAAGTAAAGGAAATTATCACAATTCTAGTTTAAATTTACAGAGTAAAACTAGAAATCAAAAGATGTAAGCTGCAGAAGAGAACAACTGGAGAACAATTACCTCAGTTCGGCGTTCAATCTGCAAAGTGAAAAGAGAAGGAACAAGCAAGCCCTAATTCAAATTAATATGTATTGTAGAGGAAGCTGAAGAAGATAATAGCGTCCGAATCGATGGATATTAGGGTTTCGATTACTTTTCGATTGAGATATAAGAACTGCAGATTTCTTAGATTCAGTTGAAGTTCAGCAATGTTCAAATACTCGACTTTTATTAATATCTCTTGTTTTTTATTTTTTGAGGAAATGAAAATTTCCCGGGTCGTTACCAAATATTTTAAGTTGATAGTATTTGACGCTTCTCATTCTCAAGAATCGAACCAAAAATATTAAGTTGACATATTTTAGAAAACTCCATCAACGCCATTAATAATTTATATTTTAAATAAAACTCAAAAAATCTCGAGCAAAATCAGATTCTAAAACCTTTAAAAATCAGTTTATTTTTCAATTTCCTCCGTAATTGAATGGGAAAAAAAAGACTTCAACCAAAAATGAAAAAATAACTCCTTCTGGTTTAAATATCATTTTTCTAAAACAAAAATAAATTATACTCCGTACTAGATAGAGAGAAAATGTAATGATAAAGTTCATAGGAATAAGTAGAAAAATGAATAACTATTGAAAGTATTATTAGAAATTAAAATAAAATAATTTCTTAAATATTATTAAATAGTTAACAAATAAAAAATTATGAAAAGTCGCAAAAAGAGGTATTACTATAAAATTATGTTTCACAAAGAAGAAAAAGAAAAAATTCGCTAAATATTGTGGTACTCTAACCATTCACAATTACTTATTACCATTTGATTTTACACAATTATTAAATAAAATATTATATTCCTAAAATACTCATCCTAGTTTATATTCATTGTTTCGTAAAAAAGTTTCCCCATTTTAACTCGTACATTTCCAATACTAACATAATGGTTTATTATTTTATTACATTCACTAATAAATCTAAATTCTACTACTTAAATTATATTAGTCATGATGTACTCTATTTTACAATGCACTTATATTTATATTTTCAAAGATAATTATTTCGAATGCAATATTTGGAAGAGGGTAATATTGGAAGAATATTATTATATATAGAATCGAAATAGAAAGTATTCAAATAATTCTAAACAATCTAAAATAAAAATAAAAACAAACAAAAGGAGACGGATGGATGGACTACAATGTATTGTTCACTCTCTACTCTCTAGTCAATTAGTCATATGGCCAATTTTGCTGAGCTATCATATCATGTAAAGGTTGGCTTGCCCATTTGCTTGGCCCAGTCATTTCTCAAATCTAACTTATTTTCTAACCAAGTTCATAATATGAGAATGGTGATACTAACATGTAGTGCTCGTTAAGTTGTTCCAAAATTAGTACTAGTTGGAGTAGAAAAGGAGGTGTGTTCAATTTCTTTCTCAAGCATGTACTATTAATTTAGTGGTGATTTTTTCTTAAATTTTAACAAATGGAAAAATTACTTTTAGTTGGCTTCAATATATTTTAAAAATAAAATAATTTAGAATCAAATGTGACATCTTTTTTTCCATCTTTCTTGATGTGAATTCAACTGTGATTTTATTTTTTAATTTAAATTTTAGAGAGTTTTCAAATTATTTATGTTGTCAAAATCTCTAAAATTTAAACCGAAACAAACGAATTTACATAGATTTTAAAATATGACCTCTTAAGTTCAACTCCAACAAAATTAACTTAGAAATTTATTTTGAATTGAATTATATTATATGACCGTTGCTAAATAAATAATTATTTATAAATTATTACTACTTCTACTTCGGTGCAATTGATATTTTTTTTTCAAATTAAATACGGAGTATCAACGAGGCAAACAAATTATTCCGTAAATCACAGCTCGTACTTCTAGTATGATTATTATATGCAGTCACCACATCACTATTAATCATTGAATTGGAGTGAGGCTCTTTTTTGATTAGGGACCGCATCATCCTTTGCATGTCGCATTCGTAGTTTTGTTGTCATGGTCATTCTCATGGTTCTAGATTGTTCCAATGCGTGTAATCACATACTACGTATATTTTAAATGTATTTTTCTATAATAAGATTTTTTTTATTGCCCAGAATGTTACTATTTAAAGATTTACAAACATATTTACACATTTATTAACTATTTTATAATATTTTTTTATTAGTTTGTAACGTTTAAAAACTAAATCTCATTATTTTCAGAAAAAAGTGAAACCAATGTGAGATATAAGAAATTTTGTTGATGGTTTTAGCTATTCATTTCTACAATGGTTTTTATTTTATCCATGTCAATATGAATTTATTATTATTTTTAATGAATGTAGAATTCTTTATGAATATATATAACTGAAACGACTCATTCATTTTTTTAGGTTTATATATAGACATGTAGTAAATCCATAATATTACTTAAATCAGTTAACGAAGGAGTATAATTACACCAATTTCATGTTTAATTGTTAATTTAATCCGTAAAATTGTAAAGCATACAAAACTTTTTTTTATTTGTTACATACGAGCTTCTTGTTTAAAAATCTAGGGACAAACTCATCAACTATGTTGCATTGATTAGTCCTCAAGACACACCTATCAACTATAAATTCGGACTTCTCTACACACCTATTAATTATCTTATTGGGTTTTTAATTAGTATGCACCCTAACTTCTCCACTTTTTAAATAAAATCATTATTTATCATTGCATTTGTCCAAAGAAGTGATATTATTGAATTTAAATGAAATAATATGACCAATGTTGACTTTAAAAAAATAATATGATAAATATTATTTTTGAATTTGTAAACATTATTAATAGAAACTTAGATTTAATTATAGCATTCACATTAGGGAATCCATTAGAGTATCAAAGAACCGTCAATAACAAGGCATGAGAGGAAAGTTGGGCGGTAGCTAGGTCAAAGAAGTCCAGCAAAATGTTTCAGATTATAATTAATTAAAGATTTAACAAATGGCGATAAGTAAAGGATTTTGTAGACCCTCAAGAGTGTGGCCGGTGGATATGCAAATCTTCTGCAACCGTTTTGTTTTTGGTTGATTCTCTCTCTCTCTCCCTCCCTCTCTCCCTCCCTCTCTCTCCCTCTCTCTCCCTCTCCCTCTCCCTCTCCCTCTCCCTCTCCCTCTCTCTCTCTCCTCTCTCCTCTCTCCTCTCTCCTCTCTCTATCTCTCCTGTCGTCCAACTTTATAAATACAAAATTAATATAATCAATGGGGTCTAAACATAAGCTAATTAATAACTTCATGTTCGTACTTGTACTATTAGTTTAGTAATTGAACCATTGTTTTTAATCCCCCGAATATCATGGCAAATCTTTTTAGTTCCTTTTAAATCACCAATTTGCCTAATTTCCCAACCCAAACGCATCTTTTACTTGTAATTACTGCTAGTTGTTAACTTATTTTTATATTGGTCGGTAGACCTATAAATGAAATAAAGTCAAACTATTTAAGCTCATACGCGTGTGCAAGCGAGTGTGTTGGAGAACCTGTTTAGAAATTAAGAAATCCTTTTAACATCAACTCATCTTTGAATAAGAAAATTTATATACACGCAGAACAATCGAAGATAAACAAAATGGAATGAAAAAAGAAACAAAATTAATTCTTATCTGACAGGGCTCACTACTCATAAAAAAGAAAGTGATACTCCCTATGTCCACAACTGATGGTTAGCCAACTTTTTGCATGTATTCTTGTGTATAATTTAGTACATGTTAGATAAGTTAATAAATTTAATAAAAATTATATAATAAAAATATAGTAATAGATAAAAATTAATATTATGAAAAATAAAAAATTTCTAAAATACTTAGCATGTACTCCCTCTTTTTTTTAGTTGTCTTTTGACATTTTTCACTTAATTTTAAGTGAATTTTTATATATGTTAAATATTTTATTCATAATAATCTTCATCTAAAATATTTTTGATTATTAATTTTTAAAAAATTAAATAAAAATTTTAATATGCGTAAAAATTCACCTAAAACTACGTAAACAAAAGTCAAATGATAACAAAAAAAATTAGAGAAAATATTAAATTTCACATAAAATTATGTGTCTCTATCATTTGTTTTGAGACAAAAAGAGTATAAGTTAGTCAAAAAATAAAATATAAAATTTATTGATGAAACGTACGGAATATGAAATAGTTTTCCAGCTTCTAATTAACTAAGCTAATGAAAAGCTTTATTTTACTCTTTTTTTCTCTCAAAGATCTTAATTTTTTTTTTAAATCTCAAAAATCTTAAAGGATAATTCAATTACTACTATAGATAATTAATCCAAAAACGAAAAAAATTGAGAGTTACATAATTGTGTTTATCAGAAGCAATACACATGGCTGTGTGACTTGACTTGGCAAGTAATTAAAGTTGTTTAGGTCCGTTAATACATCTTGTGGCTTGGATGCAGCCTTTCACTGTGTACAGCTCTTCACCACAAGTTAATTGTATTAAGTCCCCACTAGATTTGGCTACTTGCCATTCTGCAATCATGTACTCTTCTCATTCTCTACTAGTTAAAATGGATGTCCACGTGATCTTGTTTTATATGAGTCTCATTCCACAATTATTCTAAAAGTTACATATTTGGTAAATCAAAAAAAAAAAGTTACATATTTGGTAACATGTATTTCAAATGTAAGTAGCCTAAGATTCATGGAGCAATATCAATTTTAGGAGTTGAAATGAGAAATAGGTACGTGAGTTTCAAAATAAGAAGAAAAAATGGAGTATTAAGTAATGAAGGGAGATAATAGATTGATAAAAGAACTACCAAGTAAAGAGATACAGAAATGAAAGGATAGAGCATTTGCAGTAGTGTATATAAATCGGGTAAAGTAGAGATAAAATATAGAGATCTGAGTAAAAATTTACTTGTATTAAATTTTCTATAAAATCTCTATTTTTTCATTTGAGTGTTTATTCCTATGTACAATTATAGAAAATCTCTAAACATTAACTATAATAAAATAATGTTGTTTTGCTATAATAATCAATATATTAATACAATATTATTTAATAATAAAAATAAATTTGTTATATTACTAATATTTTATATTATAATTTATTTATTATAATAATATTATTATAATATAAAAAATAAAGGTATTATATTAATATTATTATATTAATATTATTATATTATTATACCATTAATAAAAAATAATAAAACAATAATACTACTATAATTAATAATATTATTATAAAATTATAAATTTTTAATGTTCTTTGTTATATTATTTTATTAATTTTAATAACATTATTATTATTATTATTAATTTGGAAATTGTTATATATTGATGTAAAAGTTGGAAAAATAAATTAATATTTTAAGAGTATAGAGATCTAAAATAGGGATATTAAAAATAGAGATTCAGTAAATCAACAAAAAAAAATATTTGAGTAGATAAAATAGAAAATAGATTAAGAGATTATGATGCAAATAGTCTTACTCGCACAATTAAGCATGGAGTAGCTTGATATTAAATTTTATTCTCATAAAAAGAAAGAACTTTAGCTTCACTTGAAAAAAAGGGTAAAATCTCATTCCGTTAAGAGTTAAATTTAAGATTAAGAAATTTAGAATTGTAATAAAAACGGTTAAATCAAGATCTTATCAATGAATCATAATCGTTATGTGATCTTTGTTTTAATAATGAATGTTCTAATGAGTTTGAACTCATAAAATTCATGATTTTGAAATGTGTCGTCCATAATTGGTTCTGCGTTGAAAGTATAATAACTATTTCATAGCAAATTATGAAAAATAAAATTTTGAAGACGTCCATTTGAAGAAAGAATAATAAAGAGTTTATTTGCTTCGGTACTTGACATTCGTACGAGACAGTGTGTGGTGGGGCTTGTCCCTCTCTTTCACTACCCACGTAACCCATCTCTCTACGTCTCTCCCGATGGATGACTCCTCCCCGTTTGAGTTTCGCCTCTTTCTCATCTCATACCACCACCCACCATCTACATACACATACACGCGTATATATTCATATTCTTCTGTTTCTCTTCAGAAAAACGACAAAATATTGTATATTTATCTTTTTACTTTTAATTTAACAATTCGTGCCCTCTATTTCTCTATTGGTTGCATTTTATTTGACAAACATTTATTTTCTTAATCAGATTAACTAAATTTTGATCAATTAATTAATTTTATTCTCATACAATGATATATGTAATCACAAAATTAGTCTCATAAAAAATTAAGTCTACAATAATATCAATAACAACTTGTTAAAAATTAAAATTTATAATACAATTGTCTATAAATCTATTTTAAATTTGAACAATTTAACTAAAAAAATCAAAATTTGTTAAATAAAATGGAAAGAAAGGATTACACGTCTACTGTCTAAACATTTTCTTAAATAATGGCACAAGAACATATATGTGCATATAAAATCTTTTAATTTACTTGAAATGACAGGATTCATAGGGTAATTTTATATTATTATAGTTTAAATAGCTAGGAAACTTAATTCATTCTCTCACAGCTCTTTTTCTATATATATATATACCTATTTAATTTGACGAAATCATTTATAATTAAATAAAAATCATAATGAAAATGAGAATAAAATCGTATACATTTAGATACATTATTTAAAAAATATTAAAATTTTAATAATATTATGAAAATTGACTACTATCCTTTTTAGAAGTAATATATATTGGATTAACACAATAAATTATGTAAAATATTAATTGTTTTGTATTGTATATTTTGAATAATTATTATATTAATATTTTAGTGTTATGATAGTAATATTGATTATTATAGAATTTATAATAATAAAATACTAGTGATAGTAATATTAACATTAGCAATATAATAATGAATTAAATAATAACAGTATTATGTAGCAGTAATAACAACAATAACAATAATAGTTGTAAGCGTATATCGACCCCGTATTTTATACGGTGACCGTCTCTCTATAAATAATAGTTGGAATTAAGTAGCTGAAACAATTTTTAAAATGGGATTACATAGCCAGCTGAACGATGTGTCGTCGGAATCACTGCCCATTCTTCTGGTGGCACTCCTCGCCACTGGCGTATCTTATCTTCGATCCCTTCTCTTCACTATCTTACACTCCCTTGGTCTCTCTCGATTCCATCACCATCATAACGACGCCGACGACAATTTATTGAACGCCGCCGGCTCTGGCCTAGCCAGTCTCATCATCCTTGCCGATCAGCTTAATCTAAACCGGCTTTTTTCTTACTCCTACGATACTTGTAATTTCGTGGATCGTGATGGATCAGGGTCCGGGTCGGATTGTGTGGTATGCTTGAACCGGCTGAGCAACGGTGACCATGTGCGCAGGTTAGCGTGCCGCCACGTGTTCCACAAGGAGTGTTTTGACGGTTGGCTCGATCATCTCAACTTTAATTGTCCGCTGTGCCGGTCGCTGTTGGTGTCCGGTGAGCACGTGGCAGTCACGGAACGGCGCGTGACAAATAACATTTCGACGTGGTTCTCTTTAAGATGATGTTCGATCATGTAACCAATGACGATGCGATGTACGTACGATCAAAATTTGGAAATTGCGTTCGATGTTAATGGTGACGGCGTTAGTCGGTGGTTTATGGCGGTTGCTGACATTTTGGCCACCTTCTTTTTTGAAGAATTCTCCATCTGGGATTCTTTTCTACTGCCGTAAACTGAAGTTTTTTTTTGTTTTTTTTATTTCTCTGGTTAAACAATGTTAAAGTTTGACGGAGATAACATGAAACGCTATAACTAAATTTTTTTTTTTGGTTTTGTTTATGGTATCCAAATTATCTGGATCAATTTAAATTGTATTTTTATAGAATTTTTTGATCAATTTAAACTGTATTTTTATAGAATTTTTGGAGAATGTTTTGAATGGTGTACGATAATAATATTTATGCTTATAATCCAATATAACTTTCGTTCAAGTAAATTTCTCTTGTTTTATTTTCTCCAACCCGATAATATTTGAAGAACAATAGAAATTGGTTTAACCATTCATGGATGTTTTTTTGTTGATGGGTTAGGTTGTTTCTTCCCGAATCCGGCCAGATCTATAGTATCGAAGTATACAATTATGTTGTTCGTCTGTTTATTACAAAATTAATGGAATTTTAAAATTTCATTTTCAACATAGAATACCTTACCATAATATCAATCCATGTATTTACAATTAAAACATGAGTTCATATAAAATAAAAATGGATCCATCGTATTACCGTCATTTTCATTTACATCATTATCCTTCTGTCATCAACTTATTTATCTGCATTAGTTTATCGTTTACATATCATTTACTCCGAATTTTATTTTATAATTTAATATTAACATCGTCTAAGAAATACAAGGGTAAAAACAGGAGTAACTAATTTATTTGTACCATAACATATATCATTGCCTATAATATGACTTTAGCTTTCTATCAGCACGACTCAATGGTGTTAATTTTGCGTTTCCTGGAGTTTAGACATTCGGATTGTTCTGATTTTCAGACAGCGATTTCGCAACGTCTGATTCTTATTTCTGAACAGTGGAAATCGTTTTTGGAGGTCCGAAAGTATGCATTTTTGGGATACAAATAGACTGCCTGTTTTAGATGATATTCTCTGATTTTGTCTCTATTTTTATTCAATACTTCTTGACGTTTATTTTAAGAAAGTGTGACGATATATTCTGAGTTTGTGTGCTTCTAGTTTAACTAGGGAAGAGTTGGTGTATTATCCAATTATTTGTGAAATTTTTAAATGGATTACAGTCCCATGATGTGTGTATTGTGGTTTGTGTTTTACAAGTTTATCGTTTTATTTTTTCTCTACTTAATTGTTTTCTCAAAGGTTTAGAAGTTTAGAGAAATTTATTATTCAATTCTGGTCAATTTTTTGTAACAGATGGTGACAACTTTAAAAAGATTTGGTACAACATATATATCAAAGAATTGTACAGAAAAACCTCATCCGGTAAAAACTCGAGTTATTATATATTGACTCTATTTAATTGTCATTCCAATACGCCCCAGTTATTAGGAATATAATAGATAAATGTTCCATCAACCTGAAAAGCAATTTAAGTGGTATTTTAGAAACAATAATAATAGATATTAATAAATTATGTAAATGAAAATATATAATTATATGTAATAAATTTTAAATCATTAATTTTTAGAATTTATCAATATCTTATAATATTTAGACACATCAATTTATACACCTTTATTTATGCATAAATTAATATCTATTAACACCAATTTTTTAGAAACGGCATTTTGAACTTCATTCGTAAACAGCTGCGTTATTATTCTTGTTTGGTTACAACAACTGCTTTAATTAACCTTTGTATGAAACTATATCAAATATAATGAGTAATATCATAGCGTCGAAAATCATCTGTGCTTAAATCGTCTAAATATCATTTTTAGTATATCTATTTATACAAATATAGGAAAGTGGTAATTACTCAATTACCCCTATATATATAAAATAAAAAGTGTTTTATAAATGACATATAGACCGTTTAGACATAAATTCGTTTAAGTACCATATCATTAATCAATATTTAATTTTGTGACCTGCATGTGTTCAAAATTTAAACGTTACTAATTATAATTATTATAAATGTGCGTGTGAGTGTGTTAATTGTAAAAAATGACTTCTTTTGTATTTTTTCCGATTCACAATAATAGTTGTGTTAACTTTTGCTTGTAAGATTAGGTGATACTTTTTATATGTTAAATAGTTTATTTAATTTAAAAAAATTAATAATAAAAAATATTTGATATAAGAATTAATATAAATTTTTTTTAATGAAAATAAAAAATTTAACATATAAAAGACATTATCTAAATTTATGTATAAAAACTTAAAGGGATAGTTATTGTGAATGAGAGTAACAATAAAGGGAGAAAAACATTTGATTTTGAAAATGTAATGTAATTTTGGTAATTTGGACATATGGGGCCAAGAGTATTGCTTGAATATGTGGTTGAAATGAGTCCATGGACTTGAGGCCCGTAACCTTGGATCCATTATTCCGTAGAGAGAGAGTTGTAACGCATATAGTATATGCTATTAGAATACTGTGGTAGCTATCACCATCTTTTTTTTATATAAAAAGTTAAATAAAAATTTTATCTAAAAATCTTTTAAATATGTATTTAAATTAAATTTATCACAATAAAATCGATTATGAACGAGATAGAAAAACCCAATCTAAAATCACTTCTCACTCATCTAATTAAAATTTGATTTATAATCAACTACAATTGTTATGTAATAAACAATTTATGTAGAGTTTTAAATTTTTAACTTTTTACTGTAATAAAATTTTATTAAAATATGTACTAAAATATATAATTATAATTATGAGAAACCATGTAAAAAAAACTTATTAAACATACATTCAAATAATCTAAAAATTAATTATAAAAAATTAAAAAAAATAAATTAACTAAATTGACAAGTCAAAAATTATGATTATTTACAATAATTAAAAATATATAAATTAGTTTTAAATTTTATAATTATTTTATACATATATAGAACTATGAAAAATAATTCGTGTTTAGTACGGATACTAAAATGAGTATACGATATATATGTTGGCCAGCTGCGACAGTAAATTTTCTACAGAAACTGAGTACTCCGTGTATACCAGTGAAAGAATTTTACTCCTTGCGAAAAGATTAATTTGCTTTTCTATTTGATATGTAGTTCAACCATATTATAGCAACCATATAATAATTAATTAATTGATTGGTTACGAGAGAAACTAATTATCACTGCAATTTTTAAAATTAACTGAAATCAATATTTTCATATGCAACCCTTCTAACTCTCATTTTTTGTGCATCGGTAGTAAAATGAATTAGATTTAGACTATATCTTTTATTTGAATAATTTCCTTCTTCTTCTTCTAGGTAATGAACGAATTTATATGCGCGTGGTGATTTGAGATCCCCTATCCCATCTTGAGCTACAACGTCATTTATAGAGTTTTAGATCATTCTGCACAGAAAAAAAATATACACGTCTCAACTATTGAAGAGAATATTTAAACTCGTGTGTGGATTGTGGAGTCATATGTATTCAAGCGTAAACGTCTCGAATATGTTTAGTATCTATTTTAATTAAATTTTTGATAATTGAATTCAAATTCAAGTACTAAACTGAGTATTACTTTGATACTCATATTTTACTCTAATCAAATTTGAACTAATTACGAACTACTCACAAGTATTTTTATTTGTTAAATTTTACAAAATATAAATTATATTTATATAAGTTTTCATACTTTGTAGAATATTTTATATATGTAATAATTATTTTACTTACAAAAATCACTACTAAAATAAAGTATACATCATATATTATACTTAAATAAATTATTAGGAAAAGATTGATTCTAAAATTTTGGTATATGTTATAATATTTTAGTATAAAAAAAGTAATCGAGCTACTCACAAATATATTTAAGCGAGTACCTTTATGCTTAAATTATATTAGTTTAATCTATCGAACTTTATATAGAATATTAAATTTGATTTATTATTATATTGAATTCGAATTGAATAAATTAATTTTCAAATTAAGTCCAAACTAATTTCAAACCGTTTGAATTGTATTAATCGTTATTCAATTAGTGAACGAAGATAAATACAGAACAACAATTTTCAGTCAATGGAATCGGTCATTAATTTTAAAGATAAATATAGAAATACAATTTTTATAGCGCATTTTGGACAGATTCAACGAAGATGCTAAAGTTTCTGTAGTTATATTTCATCAATCACACCACAGTAATTAATGAAAATCAAGGAAATAAACATTATCGAGGAAGTTTCTTCTTTAAATGAAAATATTTTTGAAAGTATTTATGACATTAAAATCGGATGGAAATTAATAAATGAAAGGGAGTAGTCGAAAATAATCCAATTAACGTACTCTAATGTAAGCATAAAGACAGCTATGAGTATTTACTGCACCGAAATAACATCACATCAACTAATTTCGGACCGCATCAAAGTACTAATACTCCGTCGCAGTTGCAGTCGCAGTTCCAGTAATAGAAATATTTTTAAGTAATATTTAATATTATTTCATTGAAATAAAAAATAAAAAAATATTTTAATTAAAATCTTATATATAAAAAATTAAAATTATATAAAATATATAATATGTACTGAATGATGCTTGAAAATGGTGAGCGGTAGCTGCTAGATTCGCCCCAGATTTGGCGGAGCAGCCTAGTCCATCACCAAGTCACCATCTCCTTCATTTAATTTTACTTGGAAGGGATTAATTATTAGTACTAGAGTTCTATAAATATATATAGATAGGTTTTGCACCATATCATCCTCACAGATATGGTTGCTATACGCCTATACCACTACCAGTGATAACAGTCACTTGGTTGTTCTGCCATATTTTGATGCGGCCTTTTAACGGCTCTTACTCCATGCGTTTTGATAAAAAAAAAAATGGGGGGTTATATTTAGAAGAAAATTAATTGTTTAAAAAAAGAGTTATATTAATTTTTATTTTTGTTATTTTACTGTAAATTAAAAAAAAATTAATTACAAACTTATAGATCTTTTTATAACTTAAAGATTTATAACAATTTTTATGAGAAAATTTATAATTTGTATATTTAATTTTTAGACAAATAAGCATTATTAATAGTCATTAAAAATGTAAATGTTACTGTTTTTGTGAAATGATGAGAATATATTTTATATGTATATTGACCCTTTTGTAACAAGAACAGAACTAGGAATTCTTAAAAATTTTTAAACAATTTAAGGGTTTTAATTCCGAGCAATTAATACATACGCTTACTAAGACAAAGTCCACATTTGCTTTGTTCTTGCTACGTACACAAACTCCATGCCCACTCCTATAATTTCCATTAGCAGAAATATTATTTTTGTATTTATGTACAATCTTTAATACAAAAGAACAAAAAAGGTACCTGATGTATGTTTTGTGAACTAAATGTGGGCGCAAAAATAATATTTTTAAAAGTGAAATAGATCTATCTTAAAATAAAATTCTCTAAGTACATTAATACAAGCCTCACAACTTCTAGAGTTAATAACAAGAATTAAAGTTTAATTGAAGAAGCGCTAATTCAGTGGAGTGAATTACGGTAAAGGAAGGAAGACAATAGACAAGTCGAGTCCAATTTGTGGCTGCTTCAGACGGAATTAAAATCTTCCCCCATGAGTCCCATCACTTTTATTTTTTCACTACACTCCTACTCGATCTCCTATTCATAGCAGAAATATTTTAATCCAACTCCAGTTACATATCTGTGCACCCCCCCCCCACCCCCACCCTCACCCCCACCCGATCCCCACCCCAACCCCACGCCACCAACCCAAAAGAAAACCTCTAGTTGCATTTAATTTTACTCAAGTAATTCTTCTTCTATTTGAAATCCTAAAGTAAAAACCAGAGTATGCGGTTAGCAATATTCAGAAATGCAATCTATAATTGAACTTATTAGTTAAATATATATTTAAAAAAAATTATTTATTACTTTTAACTTATTAATTGATTTGTTGTTAATATGTTTGACCAAAATTTTAACTTACAAGACAAAATTCAGATAAGACACTTTTACTTATAAACAAAAATACAAAACCACTTATTTTTAAATTGTAATTTTACTTATAAATTAATGATTCCCAGTCGCATACTCTTTCATCTCTCATTTATTTATTTAATTTTATAAATTTTGTAAAAGAGTTAGAACGCAACCCCAAAACAAAAAATGAAGAAACAGCGATAATAGAACCAAATTCGTTGGCATATGGAGTATAAACTGCTTAATTCTGATATTACATTATCACTCAAACAACAAATAAAATAATTCCCTTATCTATCATTGCAACAACGTTAAATTTTCTCTGAAAACAAAATGCAATTAGAACCAACTGCAAAGAAAATTTATCGAAGTTAATCTCGTCCAAACCTTAGTAAACTACAAGAGCCAAGAGGGAGGAATGTGGTTTGGAAGTGGAGCGGTTACAGAAAGTTAAAAACTCACGAGTACTACAAGTAAAATTCGGAAAAAAAAAATGAATTCAAATATTAAGCGAAACTATAAAGATTGGGGATATCTTTGTAGTTTTACACCGAATAAAAAAATGGATCTTCACTACTACGAATATTACCAATGGAATTGAATAAATCGACGATTAAGTAAGCAACAAATACCAAGAGAATTAGAGTCCGCATCATGCAAGTGCGAAGTAACATAAATTAACTTTATATATATATATATATATATATATATATATATATATATATATATATATATATATATATATATATATATATATATATATATATATATATATAAGAAAATATGACGAGAAGATGAGTTGTCTTGCCACGAAAGTAAATAAGTTATTGTTATTAAAAACAGTCGCTTATTTATATTTTTCCACAGAGAATTGTATATACAGAAAGAAGAACTAATTAGGAAGAGTAGAGATGCAAATAAATTAACAATAAAGAAAAACATGAAAATTTTATATAATTTCAGGACAAATTTATATTAATAACGAAAGATGATTACAAGATATGTGTAAGTGATACATGCCCGGCAGCTATACTACCCTCCCAAAAGCTTAAAAACTCCCAAAAGCTACCTCGTATGCAACTCTTACATATATCCTTAATTACCATGTCACATGCATTCATTTATATAATATAAAATACTGTATATATATAAAATTTAAAACACCAATTAAGTTACTGCTACAACTTAATTAGTTTCTAAAATATAGTAGGTAAATTCGGACCGCTACCCTCAATTCCCCGCAATGCAATAATTTATGTCGATATTGCAAAGCCTTTTTTGTCGACACTGTTTGTCTTGCAACTTAGACAATTTCCGTCTTGCGCCACCGCCTCCCCTTTCGCCACCACCGTCTTCTGCCGTATCCGCCACTTGGGTTGTCGGAGTTCTGGTGGTAACCACCGGACATCGTATCAGATTGGAGTACCGTGGGGGAAATTAAAGAATGCCAATAAGCTCGAGAACAATTAATGTGAAAAAAAAAGGGGAAATATGTGAAGCGAAAGATAATGTAGAGGTGGGATGTTTTCTTTGCTAGATAATAACAAGAAAAGAAGAAAGAGAAAGAGACAAACGAAGAAAGTGCATATAGGTATGAGAAGACAGGGGACATGATGGGTCGTATATAAAGGCGAGAGATTGAAGCTTTTTTCGTTCATTGTTGGATTGTCATACTTATAGAAATTTGTAAACCTATGGAAAAAGTAAATAATTCACGAGGGTTAAAATGACTTTTGCACTGTTATTTAGCATTTTTTTGGTAAACTATAGTACATAATATAATTTGTTTTTGGTAAAATTAGAAAGATTACCAGCAAGATTTGAAGTCTCCATCAAAGTATTTATTAAGTATTAACAATTGAATCAATATTTATTTATTCGTTTGTATATTTAAAAATTTTGAGTTATAGAGATTTGAGTCTTACAATTCTCAAAAAAAAACTTCACAACAAACAATTGTTTTTAATAAAGTTGAAGACTATTACACGCTTTGTTCTAGAAAAGAAGTAAACAATTTGCGTAAAATATTTTCAGTTTCGAAGAAACTTAATGACTAGATTAGTAAAAAGAATGAAATAACTGGACCCGTTATTGATTTATAATTAAATCCCACCTATGTACAGAAATATATCTCAAACATAATAAATTAATTATAGCAACTAAATATAAAAATCCTAAAATTTGACACAATCTCACCCTATTCATTTATGTTCAAATAAATAGTTGGATATGGAGGAATAGTTGTAATAGTATAATGAGGTTGGGGGTGCAGTAGCTCTAGCGACAGTAGAGTTGAAATGGTCATCGGTCCAAGATAGATAGATAGGGGAAGGGCATGTTTGTGGGAAACTCAAAAGGAGAACTCCACTAACTCGTTTTCCAACGCTCTTGGAGTTTTCATACCACTCTACTTCTATACTCCCCTCTCTATGTTACTCAATTTATCTCTTCTAAAATTATTTCTATAAATTTTTATTTTTAAACTATAAAAAATCATAAAATTTTATAAATGACATTTTATTATCTTACCTTTTCAAATAGTTCCATTATTTTCACTAATTAAATGTCCATATTATAACTATCATTTTAAATAACATGATAATACATATATATTTGAAACATAAAAATTCTTTTTAAAATTTTTTATTTTAAAATTATATCATTAATTTTAGAAGGAAAACATTAGAGTAGTGCACACCTATTTCTTTAATTCTCTCGTGGACGAACAAGAATGAAAAGTGGAACTTCATTGATGGGGTTTGTTTATCTGTGCATCTATGTGAAGTTGTGAACGTGATCTATGGGCTATCGCCTTCCATCTCAATATTTATTGAATTCATAATCGGTTTTTATGTGGTTTAAATTATTTGAACAATTTAAATTATAGTTATTGTTCATTTTCTGTGTGGAATATTAGTTTAAGGTAGTAATATGACTTCTGCTAATATTATCGTGTGATAAAATCCTCGTATTTTTGTAGTGGAAGCCTATTTTTGTATTATATTCATAATTCATTTATATTGTATCATTTAGATAAAAGTAATTCAAATGTTGTAAGGATACAAATTACTAATTCAAAATATATTTCTCATTAATTCAATTCAACCGATAAAATTCGATAAAATTTTCTTTTTTTGTGATATTTGCAAAATTTAGAATCAAATTCTGCTGTCAAGGGTCGACAATCTCTTTAACAACTAAATATATATGTGATGTGTATATATATATATATATATATATATGCGCGCGTGTAATTGTCATTGAGAGAGGGAGGGAGAGATCATGCGGGCTTACTTTCAAACTCTATCGCACGCAGCTCAAGAAGAAAGTATTCATGACCCACTTTATAGGTTTTATTAATTACCTTATAATTGAATAATTGTTTCCTAAATTTGTACCACTAGTATTATTACGGTGCCATACATATTAGATAGTTATACAAGTTATGCTCGTATTAATTATATTTTTTTCCACCTCGTGTTTTAATTAAGAAATCGGCCGGTTCAAAGGTTAAGATTTAACAGATATTTGTATTAAGTTGAGAGTTTGAGTGTTTTTGGCCATTTTTTTTAGATAATTAGTTTAAGTCTTATTATTATTATTTTTTTTGGTAGATAATTATGTTGATAGTTCGAATCTTACTATTTATCTTTTTTTATGGATAATTTATAAATATTATTGCAAACCTTTAACCCTTAAAAAAATCAACAATATAACTAAAAAGATTGTGCTTACCTAAACTTTTTTGTAACAAAAAAAGAAAAAAGAAATCGGACGTTAGAACCGTCAGATATATATATACTCAAGCATATGAACTTACATGGATCAATTTAGTATAAATTCATATCTTGCTTGGATTAACATTTTCAGTTAATTTCTATTCAATTATAATCAAAATTCTATCATACTCCAATAATTGTGTTGTTAAAATGAAGAACGGGAGCTAGACGACCGTAAAAAATTCTAGTACTTTTAAACAATCTTGTATAATAAATTTCTTTCTTCTAGTAGATTTTTTTTCCTGCTGTTATTAATTTACTCACATTCACGTGAATCTTTTCATTTTTATTTTATTTAAAGATCTAAAATCTTAAAACTATCTATCAACTTTTTAGAGAAAAATAAAATATAAGATAGATACAAAATGAGATTCGAAATTCCAAATCAAAAGTACTACGTTACAAATCGTTTTCAAATTTAGCAGCGGACAATAATGTCCATGCCCTTTATTATGGCTAATGATCATGTGTAAATATGAGTTGTAAATTTCGAGGAGTGTACATATATGTTTAGGAGGAGGTGCCAGATTTGGTATGATAGACCACCGTAACCGTTATGGAAACTTATTGCTCTATATACTAATATATCATACACACACACACTCACTCATTTTTGGCAACTGTGAAAACAATTCTCTCGTTACTTGGCTTCTCCTTCGACTGATTTGTATTGGACATGTATATGCGAGCTTTAGACACTCAATTGGCGGATCATTTTTCATTACATAAACTAGTTTTTCTTTGTCCAACACATCCTCGCTCTCAAACAATAAACACGTTATAATCTTATTTTTTCTTTCGTTACGTAAAAGGTATTTATAAATTTACGTACTCACTTATATACTCATTAACAACTGCATTATAGATATTTTTTATGTAATTTGTAACGTTTAAAACTCAATAATATACTTGAAAAAAATATAATCAATGACCAACTTGATTAACCATCGAGTCAAAACGTTGTAATTTATCAATGATGAACTACATGATCATTTTCAGATTATTGTTGTGAAAAACCTAAAAATTTAAGGGACGTGTGTGGCAATTTTAAACAGAGGTTCTGCTATTCTATTTCTCCGTTATATAATTGTTCCATATTTCGTTACATCACTAGTAACGGTTATATGAAATGATATCATTTGTACGTAATATAATTTTGAACTACTGAAGTATATAAAAAATAATGAGATGGAACATATGACTTGTGAGGAATGTAATAATATTATATCGCATTTCGTCATTCCATCCGCATTATCCAGAAAGTTAACCACGAAATTAAAATATTCATCAGCAATCTTGAATTCTTTCAAATCGTAATTAATCAGAAATTAAAACATGACGAAGCTCGGAGTGAGATGACATACTAATGATGTATGTAGGTGCTCATATATAGTCATATGATTAGGTAATTAATTAAAAATGAAAAATGAGCGTGTCTACAGACTTATTTGTCAAATGAAGTGGCGATAGAGTAGGTTTGAATTTAGTAGAGAGAAATAATTACACTTTTTTAAGTGTGTAGTAATAGTCTTTTATAATAGGAAATAGGAAAAGGTGAGATCTTGATTAAACAAGGATGTGATACCCTTTAAAAGGTTTGGAGAGAGAAAAAATATATAGTGTCGAATATATCTACGTACACAAATAAATTTATAATTTTTTTTAATTCAATAAAATTTTGACATGTGAAACTTTATTACTTTCTTTTGTTTTTTAATCAATAAGGTTCATCAAGTTCTTTTTAATATATTTTTATGAGATTTTCTTGTAAAATAATTTGTATGTAAAAATTTATTTTTATTGTGCATACATAAAAGATAAACTTGTGATGTTAAATCGCTTTTATCATATGCACGGATTTTGTCCATCACATGGGAAAAAAAGTAAAAGTTAGAAAAAGCCGAAGCTCATAAGTCAGCGATTGGAAATTCCTTTATATGCACTTTTACGGACTTTTAAAGAAAAATGAGCACAACGGACAAGCTAAAAGGCCAAACTGATTTCTTATCAATGGTAAGTGGGTGATAGTTTTATTTGATAGGGATTTTTTTTGGGTCATAGAACGTGTTGGTGGATTTGTCTCAATCATTTGATTAGTTTTTTTTTCTCCTCTTCCTTTTTTTTCCCTTTCTTTTTTGGCTTTTTTTGTCATAGTTGCTCAAGTAATAGCTGATTTACTTACTAGCTCATTCACTTTATTATATTTTCACTTTTCACTTTAAATTTAATAAATTACGATTGTTTTAGTTTAAAATTATGAGATTTTAGATTTTGATACTGTAATTACATTGACAGAATCTAAAATCTCATAATTTTAAACTAAAACAAATATGTATAATGATTCATCATGTCCTGATGTAAATTTAAGAAATCGATTTGTGATAAATCAACCAGTTTATTTTAACTTAAAATTATGAGATTATAAATTTTGACAGTGTAAATGACATTGTCAAAAATCTTATAATTTTAAGACAAAACAAATGGATACTAATAATTCAACAACAAAAGCAATTATAAATAATGGAAAAATAGCTAGGTCAAGATCCGGACATTCACACCAATTTTTTTTTTTAAATTTGGATAAATTTCAATTAACCCCACATATAGTTTACACAATCACCAAATCATCACGTGTCTTTTACATGATGTTTAAGGACGTGATGATTTGGTGCGTTTCATTTATTTATTGTTTTATTATAAGTGGTACTATGTACAATGTGTAAACCACAGTGATGCATTAAAATTTAGCCTTCAATTTTTACGATTACTGTTTTAAGGAACAGTGAAGAAAATAAAAAATAAATTTATCTTTGTATTTAAAAAATACTCGTTATAGTGTATGTGATATGTATATTTGTGGGCTAGTTGGGCTTGGGCACGTAAATCCATAAAAGCGTAAAATGTAGACTTTTACGTTCGTATGGTTTGCTGCATACAACAAACAAGTAGTGCAATAGTTTTATCAACTTCTTGATTTCTTGTCCCGTAATTTGTCGACACATAACGGCGCCTCCCTACTCTTCACCTCCTACCCAGTACCCACCATATGTAAATATTTTACCTATTTAATAATAGTTAGAGGAATTTATTTGAATAAATTGGATATTTAAATTTAATATTATACAATTACATAGGGAGAACATGTTGGGATTTGGTGTGATTTTGACCATAAACTATACTCACAATGGATGATGTGTGATTTTATAAACATAAAATTATTATTGCCATCAATCGATGATGCGATTTTGATTTTAAAATTTTTTATATTATATTAATTATTTATTAGATTAAGAATTTGATCTTAACAATTCGTTAACAAGTCATAGTTTAATTGACTCAAAAAAAATATGATGTTAAATTATCAATTTTCATATGGACGATTGTTTATTAGTATGACCATTAAGATTATTTTCAATTAAATTTATAAAATTCATCTAAACGTATGTAAATATATACATGCACACACACATATGTATATATATATACATATTTATGTATGCAATGTAAAATGACACGTTATGTATAAAAAAGAAAATATTTATATATTAACGTGATTTCGGGGGGAAAAATATAAAATTGAAACGGAAATTAATATATTTGAGATTTTAAAGACTAAAACTGTAATCACCACAACCATTGAAGTTGTTTGATTTGTGCGATTTTACATCAATTTTTGTACGACTTTAATTTCAAAACTAATTTTATGCTCTCTGCCACAATTACCTATTTAACCCATTGCACCGAAGAACGCTAGTAAATTTGAAATGGGAAGGAAGACAGCTGGAAGAATTCATTAAAAAGAAAAAGTTAAACAGATCGATAAAGTTAATTAATTCATCTTTGTCTTTTTTTCCCTTCTCTCTATCTATTTTTATATTTGATGGAGAATTCTTAAAATAGTTGATTTTAATAAAAATTTAAAATTCAAAGAGAACACATAACAACCGACTCAAAGAGAATAAGAGAAACAGGTGATAACATTAGGATTATTTAGTAGCAAAAGGTAGACATTTAAGTGTGCAACAAATCTTGTGGATTAAAATTAACGATAAAGATAACATTTCGTTTAAAAAAGAGATTATGAAATAGTTGTCTGATGATCACGTTCACTTGTAATCATATTCATATCGATTAAAATGATGGACGAATTTTAGAATCAAAGTTAAAACCTGCTATTAACAACTACATAAAAGAAACTGAAGACACGCAAGAAACTAGATTATATTCTTCTCTCGTCAGTGTAAAAGAAAATTGGTGGGATTATTATCATATATATATGCTCCATCCGTTTTTTTGTTTTTTTAAAAAATAACCTTTAAGAATAAATTTTGTTAAAAAAAACATTTATATAAAATTTTTATTATAATGTCATATATTTTAAAATGTGTCATTATAATTTTTTTATATGATCTTAAATTATACATTTATAATAAATTTAATGAAAAAAAATTATTATTTATATATATAAATTTTAGTCAAATATATAAAATTTGAAAAGTTATTTTTTTTGTGGAACATAGGTTGTATCTATATATGAGGAGGGGGGGAGGGGGGGGGGGGGGGGGGGGGGGGGGGGGGGGGCGCGCTTCTTCATAGGATCCGGTATGTTGGTTAACTTTTCTAGTTTTCTCATTTTCGGTATCGGCGTGAAAGTTGGTGGGGGATGCGTTTAGTCAGCGGAAAGCCTGAATGAATTGAGACCGGTGGCCTTCTGTACGTTCATCACCTCCTATTACATGGAATTTTTTTACTTTTTACTCTTGGGTTGGTTGGGTGGGGGTTGGGGGGGGGGGGGAGCGAGGGTGAGGTAGAGTAGTGCATGGAATTATTTTTTAATAGATATATATTTTCCGGAAATTCTTTACCATGAATACGAGATTTACTCAACTTTTACTTGTTGGTACGTTAATTTGTCAAAATTGGTACACAACCATGTAAGATATTTAGATGAAACACCTAAAACCTTCTGAGCTCTTCTCTCTTACAGGATCTAAATTGTCTCTTTTCATTCCAACCCTTAAGCAAACTAACTATTACCATAACATATATCTACCTACTTTTATACGTAGTAATATTTATATCATTGTGTGATACATTACCTGAACCATAATTTGATTGCGTTATTCTAACGGGTACTCTAAATAAACATAAAAGATGATAAGTTGAAGGTAGGTAATGGATATTATATGTTGGGTTCGGCCGATTGGGGAATTTTAATACTTTGGGGTCGAAGTTTGGGCACTTCACTTTCCAAATGTTCGTAAGAGATATTCTGGCCCGACTTTAACCCATAATCATATCAGGAGATGACAACCTAGCAGAATTGATAACAATGGATGTTATAGCTAATCCCATTCCAAGCCAAGAAGCTCTTTTTGTCCACAAATAATTTTGACATTAGATGTGTTGCGTGGTACTGTGGTAGATCATTTGACATGTTAGGTGATTGTACATACACACATATTTTTAAATATTAAATTCTTTAAAATAAATTAAAATTAACAATTTTTTACTAAACAAGATATTAATGAATGTGTTATAGATAATGAGGATGTACAGGAGGGTATAATAGAGAATGTACATAAGTAGTGTGGTTAATATATGATATGTAAAAAGAGTAGCAGTATGAGAATAATGTACGAGACATTTAGCACTCTCTCTCTCTAATAAAGCTTTCATCTCTCTTATTCATCTTCTCCATTTTATTCTATAATGATTCATGTTTATATCATGGTATCAGAGCTAGCATATACAATAACATATGAAATCACTCTTTTCATTTGTTTTCTTCAATTGATTTCATTTGCTATTTTCTTAGTTCCCTTCTTCAATTAAACCCTAATCTCACCATGGCGACTTCGTACTCATCAGCGATGACTGGTTCTTCAACCCTTGGGGCAATTATTGATGCTAATCATCCATATTTTCTGCAATCCTCTGATCATCCTGGTATGATGTTGATTACACAAGTACTAACAGATCAAAACTATAATCAGTGGTCTCGTTCTGTTATGATTGCACTGTCTGCGAAAAATAAGCTTGGTTTAATCGACGGATCGCAACCTAAACCAGTATCTACTTCCACTTTTCTTCCTTTCTGGAATCGCTGTAATGATATGGTAATTTCTTGGCTCTTGAATTCAGTTTTTTCTGAGATTAGAAACAGTATTGTTTATCTATCCACTGCAAAAGCAATTTGGGACGATTTGGCCACACGATTTTCACAAACCAATGTTCCACGACTTTTTCAATTAAAGAAAGAACTAGGCTCTCTCACATAAGGAAATATGTCTATTACAAGCTATTTTACAAAATTCAGGACACTGATTGATGAGTTAGATTGTTTGTCTCCAATGCCTAAATGCAATTGTGGAAAATATACATGTGAATGTAATGAGAAAATTGAAAAGTATGTACAAACCAACAAATTAAGTCAGTTCTTAATGGGATTGAGCGATCAATATGTCAATATTAGAGGACAACTTTTGCTTATGCAACCATTGCCCAATATAAATCAAGCATACTCTCTCTTGATACAAGATGAGAATCAGAGGGGATACTTTTCTCCCAATATATCAACAGCTGACTCTATGGCTATGAGTGTTAAGCACTTCAATTCTGAGAAGGCCAAAGGACAGTTTATCAAGAAAACCGGAGATTTCATAGTAAAATGTGATTACTGCAATGAGGAGAAACACACAAGAGAAAAGTGCTTTTACCTACATGGCTATCCACCATGGCACAGAAACTATGGGAAACCTAAACCTGTGCTTAAGAAATACAGAACTGCAGCTCAAGTTATAATTGCTTCCGCTCCAAATGAGGTGAATATAACTAAAAGTACCGAGGCAAGTGGTAGTGGCAGTTCAGGGGGGACATCTCAAGATGGTTTTAATGAGGTTCAATGTCAACTGTTATTGCACATGATACAATCCACCATTAAAGCAAGTGGAACTTGGAATAACAACAAAACAGCTCTTCTTACAGATTCTCATAATCATTTCTCAGGTATAAATACTGTGATGTCTCATGCTTTATCCTTTGCTAGTCCAGTTCAACTAGAACAACTTTGCTCTTCTGACACCTGGATATTAGATTCCGGTGCCACAGACCATATAACACCATTTTTTCATGTTCTTGAGAATCCTCAAACAATTGAGTCCTTTCTTTATTTGCCAACTGGTGCAAAATCTTTGATCACTCATGTTGGTAATGTGACATTAAATAATAGTCTACAACTTTCGAATGTCCTATGTGTCCCAACATTCAAATATAATCTTCTTTCTATTCCAAAATTGACCGGTGATCTTTCATGTGTTGCTTTGTTCTCCTCTACTGAATGTTGGTTGCAGGACCCTACATTGAAGAGGAAGATAGAGATTGGTAAGCAAGTGGAAGGTCTTTATAAGTTCACCAAATCATTGCAGTCCGCAACAAATCCTTTTACATCTTGTCATTCTGCAGTGAATACTTCTTCTGTAACTGTCTGGCATGCTAGACTTGGGCATCCAGCTCATAGTATTTTGAAACAAACAAGTATTTCCTTAGATAACAATTTCCCAGTTACTTGTGATGTTTGTCATATGGCAAAACAATCTAGAATTCCTTTTTCTCTTAGTTATACCAGAAGTGATATGTTGTTTGAACTGATTCACTGTGATGTGTGGGGCCCATATAGACATAAAACTCATGGAAATTGTAACCAGTTTCTAACGATTGTTGATGATTACTCCAAATGTACTTGGATATTTTTGTTTGCTGATAAATCTCAAGTGCATGTTCTTATTAAGAATTTTCTTGCTTTTGTTAAAACTCAATTCGAAAGCCAAGTCAAAGTTATCAGAACTGATAACGGTACAGAGTTTTTCAATAGAAACATTACTCCTTTTTTGGAATCACAAGGTATATGTCATCAGTCCAGTTGTGTCTCCACTCCTCAACAAAATGGAGTTGTGGAGAGGAAACATCGACATCTTCTAAATGTAGCAAGAGCTTTACGGTTTCAAGCCTCTCTTCCTATATCCTTCTGGGGTGACTGTTTGTTAACAGCCACTCATTTGATAAATTTGTTACCTACAAAGTTGCTAAATAATAAGTCCCCATACGAAATTTTAAATAAGAAACCTCCTTCTTATAATCATTTAAGAACATTTGGTTGTTTGTGTTATGTTGCCAACTTTACTTCTTCTGACAAATTTTCTCCAAGAGCCCATAAATGTGTTTTCCTAGGATATCCTTTTGGAAAGAAAGGATACAGAGTTCTTGATTTAGAAACTAGAAAAACTTTTATTTTTAGAGATGTTCAATTTGTTGAGACTGAATTCCCTTTCTCTACCATTGTATCTAAATCTGACATTTCTATGTTTCCTTCATGTGTTATTGGTTCTTGTGACAGTGATCCTCTCACTATAATTTCAATTTTTGATGATACTATGCATGATGCTAAACATAGTACTCATGATACTCATCATAGTATTTCTCATGATTCTACTTCATCTCTTGACACCTCTCATTCTACTCCAAATATTCCTGCAAATTCTACTCATAATATTCCTTCTAGACCTGTGAGACAGAGAAATTTACCATCCAAATTCAAGGACTATTTGGGGTTACCTCCACTGCTACCATCTTTTTCAACCTCATCAGACGCAACTAAAGGTATTTCAGCATCTACTTGTGTTTATCCTCTTTCTAATCATTTGACATATTCTAATTTCTCTGCTAGATATGTCAATTATCTAAATGCTACCACTCCTATTTTGGAACCTCAAACATATAAGAAAGCTGTTACAGATACAAAATGGTGTGAAGCTATGCTAACGGAAATTACTGCTCTAGAAGCAAATCATACTTGGGATATAGTCCCTCTCCCACCTGGTAAGAAAGTAGTGGGTTGCAAATGGATTTATAAGGTAAAATATAATGCTGATGGAACTATCGAACGATATAAAGCACGGTTAGTTGCTAAACGGTTTACTCAAACTGAAGGTATGGATTTTTTTGAGACTTTTGCACCTGTAGCTAAAATCACTACGGTCAGAGTTTTACTTGCCTTGACAGCTTTAAAAGGGTGGTCCCTTACACAATTGGATGTGACTAATGCTTTCTTACATGGTAATCTGGATGAAGAAGTTTATATGGCTCTTCCACCTGGATTCTATCCTCAAGAATCAACCTCTGTGAAATCCCCTTTGGTTTGCAAACTAGTTAAGTCATTGTATGGGTTAAAACAAGCCCCTCGACAATGGTTCAAGAGGTTATCTTCTGTTTTGGCTCAGTTTGGGTTCTCTCAGTCAATGAATGATCACACTTTATTTTTGTATTCCAGTGGATCTATTTTTGTTGCATTATTAGTCTATGTGGATGACATGATAATTACTGGCACAGATATGACTACTATCAATAGAGTTAAACAATTTTTGAGTACTCAGTTCAAACTGAAAGATCTGGGCAAGCTTAAGTATTTTCTTGGCATAGAAGTTGCAAGGGCAACCTCTGGAGTTTATCTCAATCAGAGGAAATATGTGCTTGATATTCTTAAAGATACAGGTTTAACAGCTGCCAAACCTTCTCATATTCCAATGGAACAACATCACAAACTTTTAGAAGCTACTACACCATGTGATGCATCTGATGTACCAAAATACAGAAGGCTAGTCGGAAGATTAATATATCTTACAATTACCAGGCCTGATCTGTCCTATCTTGTGCATATTCTCTCACAATTTCTCTCAAATCCTAAAGCTGAACATGTTCAAGCAGCTTACAAACTTGTGAGGTATTTGAAACAATCTCCTGGACAAGGATTGTTATTTTCCTCATCTAGTTCTCTTTCTCTAACTGCTTTCTGTGATGCTGATTGGGGAGGCTGTAAAGTGACTAGGCAATCTCTCTCTGGTTACTGTGTTAAGCTAGGCACCTCTCTGGTCTCTTGGAAATGTAAAAAGCAACCTATAGTTTCAAGGTCTTCTGCCGAAGCAGAATATCGAGCAATGGCAGATGTTTGTTGTGAAATAACTTGGCTTTTGGCTTTGCTCAAAGATCTTCAAGTTACTCATCTTACTCCTGTTACATTATTCTGTGATAATCAGTCAGCTTTATACATTGCTTCTAATCCAGTATTCCATGAACGAACTAAACACATAGAGATTGACTGTCATCTAGTTAGAGAGAAGTTACTTAAAGGAATCATCACTACTGCTCACATCTCCACTACTTTGCAACCTGCAGACATCCTTACTGAATCTTTTTCTGCTGCTCAGATTTCAAATTGTATATCCAAGTTAGGAGTTTGTGATTTGTACTCTACTCCCAACTTGAGGGGGGATGTTATAGATAATGAGGATGTACAGGAGGGTATAATAGAAAATGTACATAAGTAGTGTGGTTAATATATGATAAGTAAAAAGAGTAGCAATATGAGAATAATGTACGAGACATTTAGCACTCTCTCTCTCTAATAAAGCTTTCATCTCTCTTATTCATCTTCTCCATTTTATTCTATAATGATTCATGTTTATATCAGAATGAAACAAATACAAATTTAAAATAAATATAATTATATAAAATATAAATATTTGCACAGTGAATTAAGTAAGATATTTTTAGCTAATATGATGCATTAGATGACTTTTCTCATCTTTATCAATATAAATAACTAATGTATTGAATGATGACGGTCCACATCTCTCGTTGTATGAACAAAGACGAACAAGTCAAAACGGAATTAGTATTTTCGTTGCACGTACATCGTATTTTCTTTGTAAACTAACTACTAGTTCATGGTGGAGCTTTTCCAGTTTGCAATTCTTTCTTTCCATTAATAAGTCCCTAGCCTTGACATAAGATAATGATGATGAAGTCTATGATCAGAAATTGGTTTCGTAACCTCGTAAAAGTTAATCATAATACATGTGTCTGGCGCATATATTAAAAAAATATAATAACATTAACAACTAATAAAAATATTACATATATTAAAGTAAAATAGAATAAAATTTGCTATCTAATGTTTTATTATTATAAAATAATTACAATATAAATATTTAACCAACTTAAATAAAAAAATATATTTTATATGATATTATAAAATTGAAATAAAATTGTATATAATAAAAAAAATTACTTCTAAAAAAAGGCCCACGTTGACAGCCAACACGGCAAGACTTCTAAAATTGTATGTCTTGATTCTACGCTTGCCAAAGCTTTTGGAAGTCTCGCCGAGACCCTGTACCCTTCATTTTCGGCTCTCATTACTTGGTCATGATCCAAATTAACAATCACAATTAAGACTTCATCTATCTATCTATCTATAATATAATATATATTAGAAAAAGATAAAAAGAGTTGAAGTTTATTTTTAAAAACATTGTAATATTTTTTAATAATATGTTAAAATCCAACTTTATCAATGAAAAGATCATTGAAAAATATTAAGATTTTACAAATGTTTATAATTTTTGATAATATGTAAAATAGCAGTTATATATAATTTATAACAATGAAAACTATAGAATATTATTACTCTCAATTTTTGTAGACACTACAAAAATTTGTAAATTCCTGTGATTTCAATAATATTTCACGTTTTAATTGTATTTTGAAAAGAATATATATAAGCAAAACATATGAAAAACTCTGTGGGCCATTTAGAAAAAAATGAGCCGCAGCCTCCCTCCCAAGTCCCAAGTCCCAACCCCAACCCCAAACACACACACACACACACACACACACAATGTGTGTGTATATATATATATATATATATATATAGCACAATATTAAGCTATAATCATAGGACATAAGGAAGACTGAAATTCCTCTTCCTAGTTTATGGCGAAATCAATTGCTTCCATCCTGCTGCTCTTGATTGTTGCCATTTTCCTCATGTTGTCAGTTTTTGCTCATGCAGGTTTGCCTTCGAATGTTTACTGTTCTTATGCAATTTACGAAGTATATATTGATAAAGTTCTCAAATTTGATTTAATGCACCCATTTATGCATGCCTGGATTTTTTTCCTCAAAAGTTTATCCATAATGTAATGTGTTCCAATAAGAGAGCTATATTTGAATTATTATGATTTCGTTATTCTGTAAAATTCTCAAACTTAAAATTAATTTGTTGCAAACTCACGTAGTTGCGATTAATGCAAAAACTATTACTAGAAGAGACGAACTTATTAAGTTTTTTCTAAGAAAATTATACTAATGATGGGGTTCCTAAAATATAGTTTTTCCTTGGTTCATTTCTGATCTTTGAAACAAGCTGACACACACACACAACAGACACACATCTTCAATATTTCTCGGCTTGATCCCTTCAATTTACTTGGGTAGGTACGTATAATCATAATGATATGCAAGTACTTATTGACTTTTACAGATCAAACTTTTATGAGTTTCATGTTGAGAACCAAGCAGCCCCCGCCTCCCCCAGTTGATGAAAGTATTTCACCTACGGAGGCAGCGTCAGGAGCATAGTAGCAGAAGCTCGGATTTCTGCTGCAGACTCCTATCCACATCCACCTCCATATCGGAGTTGTTTTCCTTTTATTATAATAGTGCTGCTATTTGGAAATGTGATATACTCGTACTTAGCAAGATTGTTATATTTAATATTTGTATTTAGTGTGTACTTATTATGATGATATAAAGTGATTGATAAAGTTTACTGTTATATAATACTCATAAATAAATGCATGGATTATTTTGAACTTTAACATGGCAACGGACAACGGGAAATGGAGTGAGGAGTCCAGAAGCAGTCTATGCAGCATCTATTAATTTTTCCGTAACACATTTATATCACGTGTATTATGTAGACATGTAGTTAAATTTTCTTTTTTATATTGAACTTTAAGATTTCTAATGTCGTATTAGAAAGTTGCTACATAGCCATTAGGCCGAAATAGGTACCCAAATCATTTCTCATTATTGGTGGATCTGTGTAAGCGTGGGCAATAAATGTGTTATCAGCTGTCAACAGTTTGCGACTTGTACCGCTGCTTAATTCACCCATTCTAATGTTTTCCAAAAATTTAAATATTCTTCACCCTTTTGCCTTAGCCCTTGCCAGTAACGAAGGAACGTTTGATAGCATAAATTGATAAAGGTAATTGAGTTTGAATATTTACCAAAGATAGAAGTTATATTGGTAAATGATATTCTAAATTTCTAACTTAAAAATGTCACATACGAGGACTACTCCAACCTTATAGTAGAGAGGATGGAAGGGCAATGCCCATTGCATTTCCTCAAAAGTGCTTGGGCTTTAATATTGGGCCGAAATCCTAATTGGTCTTTGGGATGTGGCCCGTTTGGGGCAAGCCTATCTGATTCTTTTGTTACTTTCTTTTTTAAGAAGAAAACAGAGGGAAAAAGTGATTAAAGAAATATATATGTCCAGAAATAAAGAGGAACGGAGAGGACAGTCTGAAAATGACAGTTGCTACTAATTCACAAAGCTAGACATTTATGGATAGTTTGTTTTGATGGAATTATTTATGCCGAAAGAAAAATGAGAATGAGAATAAACTTTTTGAATGAGACGTTTGGTATGTTATTTAAAAATTACATTGAAATGGAATGATATGGTAAAAATTGACTAAAATATCCATGGAACTAGTGTGAATATGAACATATTTACAAATATTAATTAATATACATTACATATTATGTATTATTATATATTCATATTCATTTTTATATTTAATATAATTTATTTTCTTATGATTAATTTAATAATAACGATACTGATAAATATTAAAAGTATTAATATATATTATGTTTGAAATCCAATTACTTTTGAATATTATCCTTGGGAATACACATACATATATATAAACGTCAGTAAGATAATTAAAGAAATTTCCAGCAGATAACACCAAGTCACCAACCAAGAATTAAACAACATTTCAAATGTTCAAAATGACATCATAAAAGAAAGTTTTTCGGGCCGCTTGAGCTTAAAAGTTAGTATGATGGAAATTCCTCTACAAATGCTTATAGAACAAAGGACAAGGTCAAGATTATAGCTACATGAGCAGTGGAAGCTTACTGAAATGTTCTCCACTGCACAAACCACAGAGCCTTACATATATATTTGAATCTGATCACATTAATCTTCCTTATGACAATTTATTTTACCTTTTGTGTTCATTACTTTTCGACTATCAACTACTTACCTTCAAATTATTATGACCATATATACTGAGAATTATAAACAAGTTCTGTAATTAAGCAAATTATAGGTTTCTCACTCACCATCTTCGTCCATTTACAGTCCGAGTCTTCTGGGATTAGATTGTTGCGCCATGAGTCTCTCCTGGTCAGTAAGGGAATGTCGAAAGTGACAGCGATGGCCATAGGGGCAGGATTCACCATTAAGAACCATGCGACAAACCTCAGTCTTGTAGCGAGGATGACGGAGTACCGGGCGGAGCTCCTCAATGCCGTGAGCAAACTGACAATTGTCTCCATATGGGCATACTCCTGTCTGCTGCCATTTGTTGCACAACTCAGTCTTTGTCATGCCCTGATTGTAAACTTGCAATTCCAGTGGTTTCTCCTCCTCCTTTCCTCCACGAACATACACCCTTTGCTAAAAAATAAATCAGCATTTTATCAGATATGTAAGTCAGCTCGGCTATTTTAACCTCAAGCAAGATATGGATATTGACTGTTCTTTTATCTAGATTCACGTTTAGGCACTAATAAATTGAATGCCAAAGCTGGCTAGTGTATATGGTGATCTTCTCATCAAGCAAGATAATGTCAGTATTTCAAGCATATCTAAGAGTACTCATAATTCGATCTAGTATTTACAGTATGTTGTATTAAAGTGTCTATAGCAATCAGAGGAAGGTAGTACTAATACAATGTCATGCGTATTGAACATTAATTGTATATTTTTATTCTACACTCTCGTGCTTACGTATAGCTACCAATGTGCAATTATATTTCAGTTGTTTTAATTGGTGTCTGGTGATGACATATGATAGACTGCCCTGCCAATTCTCAATGTCGCTAGATGGTTAAAGAAATTGGTTGTTCATGTGCCACATGCATCGAAGTACGATTTGTTTGTTCCTTTTCAAAAATAAAAAGCTGTTTTTTCAGGAGAGTGCCAAAATCTCATATGATCCACAAAAGAAACTTAAGCACGCCATCTGAACTTCTCAAATAATCTTAGAACATATAATATGGGTTCAACCACTTTTACTCTACACATCCTGGTGTCATATCAAAACAAGCAGTCATATTTGTAATTTAGGAAATCCATAACCATAACTCTGTAGCAAGAGTTAAGATTGTTACCGCTGGTTTGACTGGTTTGATGCGGCTTGGCACACGAACCCGACCACTTTCTTTACTTGTACTTCCACCTGCCGGAGCTGTTTTCAAGTAACCATTAGACCGGACGGAGATACTCTTTGGCAATGAAACTCGGTTCACGTCCAAATTCTCGCTGTCCTCTGTCTCAACACTCTCGTCAGACACCTCATCCTCCCATATCGCCGGCTTTTCAGAGATACGCATCCCACGGAAACCATCAATGAGAGAACGGGAGTACAGATCAGTTGAAAACGCCTTATTCGTATACTCACGAGGCGGAAGCATCTGGCGATTCTCCAGAGAAGACGATTGAAGCATTAAGAGCTTGTTGAACTGCTTGCTCAGTTCAAGATTGGCGATTTGGAGATTGATGTTCTCTTGACGGAGAGCTTCCGTTTCTTTGACGGTTTCACGAAGATGAGAGAGAGACAGTTTCCGTCTCTCCAACTCCTCTTGTTGCTCTGTAAACAAGTACCGAGAAGCGTAATCGTCGGAAATAGGCGTGAGTGGCGAGAATAGAGGTGAATTAAGATTTGCATTTTGAGGAAAATTGGAGGAATAGAGTGAGGTGTAGTCGTAGCCGTCTGATTCATTGAACAACGGCGAGTTTACAGATAGATACTCGTTGAATCTGCCATTGGTAGTTGACAAATCTCTCTGCATTTTTCTATCTGCGGAAAATTTAATTGGTGAGTTATACTTCTTCGGACAAATCAAAGAAAATTTAGCAGAATTAATGCACAAGCATATATCATACAGAGCAATTTCTTGCAGTTTCAGATAAATTTCTGTGTTTCTACCGATCGTTCATAAACGGTAATTATACACGAATCAGAGAGAAACAACAAAATTTGCAGAAAATCAGAATAATGTGCATAGAGATATACGTGGTGCGTGTACTAATCACCAAACTTCTTACTTGTGCAATTCTCATGATCTACAACACGGAACCAATTGCAGCCGTGATTCCGACATTAAAACAACAGAAAATAAATTCAAACACAAGTAGATTTACGCAAGACACGAACAACAACGAAATTAAGGGGCACATAAGTTCATGAAATTGAATTCATTCAAACTAGAATTAACTGCTGGTTTGTACTTCAAATCATAAGAACAAGATACAGAAGGAAAATTACCATCAACAAAAGTAATTTCAAGCTAAATTATATGAACTAATCTAGATGTATTTGCGCAATAAAGAATCTGAGATAAAAGGAAGAAGGCTACGATGATTACCTGAAGCTATGGCGCTCTGTTCAGTTTAGAGAGAGAAAGTGTTAAGGCAAGAAGATGCAGATTTAGATTTTAGAGAGAGAAAATGAGCGATGATTTACATATAAACATGCTTATTGGTTATACATACAGTTCTATGTGCTTGTAACTTTTTGTGTGTGTATATATAGTTATATACCCCTGTAACAGAATGTCAATTCGTGATCCTTGATCGATTTGGCAGTGACGAATTCACTTTTACTAAATTACCCTTCGATTGGAAGACTAATGCTTTAATTCTTAAGGGTATTTTATGTTAACTTTGTTTCTAGAAAGTGTTGGGAAAGTAACCAACTCATGAGGAAGAATACCCTCCGTTCATTGCTAACTGGGGCCCACTTTATGAAGCTTTCTCGTCCGTCTGATCATCCCTCGAGAAATATGTGAAATGGTTTTAGCGGGAAATATGAGATCACAGTCTCTGCACATGTATCGAAATGACCGAGTGATATTTAAAAGACTTAAATACCCATAATTTCGGCTTCAATAACTGAATCTCATAAAATAGTTGAGTATTTTATGATACTATAGTATTCAATTATTCATTTCCTTTTTCTTAAGTTTTGGAAGCCTAGGCCTTAAACACAATTTATCTAGATAAAAAGGAAATCACTATTTTATTTTATTTGAGTTGTTGAGGTGGACTATTCTATATGTATTTAAATTCTCCCATGTATTTCGGTAATTTCACTCGTATATTTATCGGTTAAAAAATGACGGTTAATAACTGTATTTCTACTAATATGTTATCTATTATATTGATTTTTTGTTTAACTTAACTCAATTATTTAAATAATACGATCTCAAATAAAATGTTCTCTTCACTAAATAAAAATTTTCTCCCTCAACTGAGCGCATCTAACAATAAGATAGACTAATTATAATGTTAACTAATTAATCTGTAACATCCACCGAAGATTATAGAATATTTAGTGCAAAGGACAATTTGTAATTGTAGATTGCAGCACAAAGTCTCAGACTTCTACTGACAATAAATATTAAATGATATTTGAAAGGTGATGCTAATACATGGATAAACAAATTGTTTTTAAAGAAAAGATGTCTAAAAGATGGTCCCATTTGTATTCATTAGTTGGAAATCATAATTTACATGAGTCCTTTTTCTTTTATTTGATTGTCAGCTTTTTGCTTGGTTTGGAAGTTTATTGAAGATGGAGATGATGCAACAAAGCAAGCCAAATTCTGGTTCTCAAAGAATTTGATTAAGACATCTCTATTTGCTGTTTGCGAAGGACACCATAATTACAATGGCTTTGCTTCTTTGTTACAACTTATATTATTATCATTATTATTACAAACCAACTCCTGTATCCATCTATCTTAGCTATACCCTCTACCATCAATTCTAACTAAAATCATTTTAAGTGATAGTTTGGTGTATGACTTATGATTCTTCATTTTGCCCCAACACATGCATTTTTTCTGTAGTTTCATATCATGGTTCTTGAATTTCTTAATTAAACTCTAAGAATTTTTCATTTTTGCAATTGACCTTTTTGATTTGCTTGTTGACTCAAGAATTTCTCCCACAGAAACAACAGGCTGCCTCATTCATTTTACCCTAAGTGAGACACATATTGATTGAAATCTCTGACTGCATCGATTTTACCTCAAACTAGCAAATATCAGTATTATGATAATTACAACATTGTTGGTCAGAAAGTATGATTCTGCTCATGTTGCAAATTTTATTTAATAAGGGTAAAGTTTGCCCCCGTGATATCCATCTCACAAAGTCATAAGAGAAAGTCCTACATATGAATTCTCAACTTTTAAGATCATGTTATTTCGTATTAACAACGCTGACTGTTCTAAATATTTTCACCAAAAATTTTCACCTAATCTGATTAGTTCCCATCTAGGTATTAGGCGGTTTTCTATTGCTTAGTATTACTTAATTTTCACATAATTTCGACTAATTTCGTATAATACTAGACTAGACGACGAGATTCACATAATATTTTTTATAACACTGGTGATATACCATGTGATGATAAATTTCACATTGTATGAATCAATATGAGTATCTCATTTTAAATAAACCTGAACACCTATAATATTGTATTAAAAACTAATTCAATACAATAATACATTAGTTGAAATTTCACTTTCAGGTGCTATTAAACTTTTTCTAAAGGTAGAAAATTAATTGATTTGCTAGGAGCAAACAATAGGGTACACATATTAAGAACTAAAACAATTGACTGATGTAATTTAAAACAAGAGTATACCAGGACATAGGACATGCTAAGAATTTCCTGTCTCTGGTGTTCATTTTATGTACAAAACAATATGCAAATTAACAAGTATGCAAGTCTAATAGCTTTGTGCTGCATCCACCGGTCTCAAACTTGTATTCTTCTGCTTCCACTAGTTAGTCTCTGACCCGCTTCCGCAACTCATCTCTAGCTTTCTGAGATGCATACTCGACATGCTTCTCAAATCTGATCATATAATCAGTTATATGTACACAGATCATGAACACATCAAAGTATGAGTTTCATGAATCATGTAGAAATCTAGATACTAGAATTGTAATGTAGGTAGTATACAATCAACGCTGGTATATTTCTGAATAGTTGTTCGAGATAAAATGTCGATAACAAGGTAAATTATACCACCAGCTTAATGCTTCTGATCATGAAGGAATATGAGGAGGTTCATGACTAATTGAAACCATGACAGAGAAACAGAACGTAAAATCATACCGTCGAACCTTCTTCTCTTTGTAGCTTGTTTTGACAATCTCTTTCGCTTCTGCTTGTGCACTTTCCTGTTACATTGAACAACATGAAGATTTCTGTGTAAATTAATGGGTGAATCTCATGTATCAATATAAGCAGCAAACACTGCTTTCAGCACAGTAGATTGAGAGATATATATGAGTCACAGAAGTTATATTAGCAATATAATCGTAAATGATTAGTGTTCGGTCAAACTTAGATGTTTAATTACGATTATATTGCTAATCAGCATCAAAGTTTCACTAAAATGTTTCTGCATCACCGGAACATGGTTTATATGACATAATGACTGTTACCAAATTGAAATGCAACAATATGAGCTTTCCAACCTCGATCACGCTTGCAAAGTCTTGTTCTGATATATGAGAAGAGATATCCTTATCCATAGAAGCACATCTTATGGATGCATCATCATCAAGCATTGCACTTGTTTGCTCTTGCTCACCACCTCCAAAGAGTTCCTCAAAGTTACGGAAAGTCAGATCAATATCAGGCATGCTAAGCTCATCCAAGTGACCTAGATCTTCACAAACTCCAAGGTCTTGCATATTTTTACTCCAAAGCTGCAGTTTTATTATACAATAAATAAAGATGTTTTTTGATACTGCATTGCCCTTTAAACTAATGTGCATTATCCAAATTTGTGCATTGAAATATGGAAAATTGATCAATTCATAATTAACAACTGATCATTTTAATTATAAATAAAATTTCAAGAATCATTTAGTTTAATATTTAAACATTGTGAGACAAACTTTTAAACTGTGACCCCAACTTCAGAATCAGAGATGCTAGCGGATACTATTCTATTTAACAGCGAAAGAACAAACCTGGCCACTCTGAACTGGGGTTTTGCACAGCCAGATGAAACCTCCTCGTGAAGGGCTTTCACAAGTTGAAGAGGTTAGGTGGTCCAATTGCGAAAATGGCGAAACAAAAGGATCTGTATCAAGGTCCTGATCGGGATTCTCCATATTCTGAAAATCAGAATCAATACCAAGCGAGTACTGCAAATGTTGATCGAGTTTGTTCTCAAGTTCCCAATTTGAATCATTTTCAGTTGAAGGTGTATCAGCTTGTTCTTTGCAATGTATGAAAGACGGATTGTTGCATCCGTCAGATAACTGAAGACTTCTCAAATCAAGAATCTGTTGTAGAATAAAGCAAGAACTTTCTGTTTCTTTACCTTTGCAAAATGCCTGAAAAATGGATCACCATAATAACTATACCTTTTGTAGTTCCTACTCAAAAGTTAAAAACAAAAGTAGCTTGACAAAATTGACCCACATTTTTTGTCTGCAATGATGAATGCAGGAGTAGTTTTTTCTTTTATTTTCCTTCATTCTTTCTCTTTTAAGTTGAAACTAATATCAATTTCAATATATCATGCCACGAGCCAGTTGATATTATACACACCACATAGCAATTCTTCCGCTAAAGCATTTTGTTCCTACCTTAGCATGTCTACTTCTCAAGCCCACTTCGCATTCAGCACCAGAGTGTGAAGGTACAAAGTCCACTTTTGACACCATTGGGAAGCCATCAATTAGTGGTCGGGACTGAATTCGTGTCATATGGTTAACTTCACCTGTATTCACAGACACACCAGATGTAGGAAAAGATTGTGCTTGACGAGTATTATCATCCAAACCATTTAAATCAAATCCCCACAATGTTGCTAAATCAGAAGCAGAAGGGCACCCAATATAACTACTAATCACGCGCCTTTGGTGTTGAGTAGAGACATTGTGCTGGTTTCGGTCACAACTACGACACATAAACATCTGATGATTACAGCATTGGATATAAGCCCAGTGGCATCTGCATGACTCGCACAAGAGAGTTCGAGAGTGTCGATTGGAAAGAGCATTAGCTGAGTGAATTTTTGCATCACACTGAAGGCATAAATTTGCTGAATCTGCCTTACAATAAACAACCGGCCTCAAAACCTTACAATATTCACAAACTTTATCCATCACCTTAATTCCAATCATGCAAATACCAATATCTCATCAGAACAAACCACCCCATTTCCTCTTGACAGAATCATTGCGATTGCCATTTGTTCATTTTACATCGATGAAAGAGATTTGAAGTGAAGTACTTCTATTCTGCAGCAAAACATAATAACAAAACCGCAAATCAAGTCCTGACATAATGTCTAAACAAAACAATCTCAAATATTTTCTTACACTACATGCTTAGCAAAATACTATAAAATACATAAAGGCCATAAGCTACAGCATTTATTTCATCAAAAATGTCCCCATAGCTGCCAAATCACCACACCAAACTGACCTGGAATTATATGAAATCAAAATTACAAATTCCCTTAATTCTTATGCTAGGAGTCCCCGCCAGAGAAACAAAGAAAGTATAAGGGGATTATACATGAATCAACTTACAGATCTATTGACTTAAAAGCAGAAAAGGGTTATACACATAAATGTACTCAAGACCTGTTGGGCTGTGTATGTCAGTGATTTGTGCGCGGTGGAAATTCAAATTCTTGAATAGTAACCCTCGAAAATAAGATGTTTATATACAAAAATGACTCAAAAAACCGTTGACTATGTATGTGATTACCTTGTTTACATTAATTTAACATGCTTTCTTCCCCAATCCTGTCCCAACAGAATAGCAGAATTAAATTTTTTTAAATCAGCAACTTAAATGAATTTAGATCATCCATCATACAATACATAACAAAGATAAACTTCAAAAGGAATTAAAAAAAAACATTTGCACTCATAAATCATAATCTAAGCAAGCAAAACTACTAAAACAGAGGGTAAAAGCTGAATTCAACTTGATTGAAAGTAAACTAGAGAGAAAGAGCCAATTTTTTCACCTCAAAATTGATCTGCAGAAACCCCTTGTGAGTCTGAGCAAAAAGAGAGATAAAAAGGGAAGGTATGGAGAGTCACAAGAATGCAAAGTGTATATCTATATATTCTCTTTTTCCTCTATATATATATATATATAAATATGTATATAAAATCATAATAATAGCACTCACTAACATTGCGTTACTTATCAGCTTGCGTTGAGCTTCTCTAGTTTTGCCTTTTTGTTATCCGCTTTTGATTATCTGTGTATATTTCCTTTTTTTTTGGGTCTTACGTGGAGCTTTTGGGCGGAAAAAGCCGCGAATCATCCGACGTGGAAGTCGACACGCAAGTATGGTGTGGGGATCCAAGTCTCCATCTATGCCCATGTGAAGTTCCCCATGTGATCTACTGCTCCTCCAATCACACTTTTCCATTTGGAGAATAGATAGAGATGTCAATATTACAGAGTTTAGTTCCAACCAGTTGCAAGGGAAATGTCGATATATTAAGGAAATTAAGGTTTATGCTAAAATTTTGATAGATTAAAATTTTTATCCTGTATGATTTTATGAGATTTAATTGTGTAAAAAAAGATAATAATATAAATTAAAAGGATGAGAGAGAGAATTATTTTAATTACTCTAATAATTCACTCAAAGGTAAATTAGGTAATACAAATAACAAGTTTTTATGAATATATAAAATGATAGAAGAAAAAAATTTAGATATCAAAATGTTACTTGATATAAAACGGAGGGAGTAGTATTTAAATTGTACCGATATCAGCTTAAAACGCTAAATTTTCACGTGCTGATATCATTATTAGGACATTGGTTTTTAAATATAGTGTTCTTCCCTGAAGAATTATTATAAGAAAGATTGCAATAATATAATTATTTTTTTCTAAACAGTAATACTCCCTTCATTCCCATTTTAATATATCATTATAAAATATAAAATAATTTTTGAATATTCTGAAATCAATCAAAATATTCTTAATTTTAAAATGATATGGTTCATTGTGAACATTAGTCAACTCGTGAGTAGTACTTTGTTAATAATATTTTGTTATCATTTTTTATGATTTAAAGCTAATTTATATTATCTCAAGTTATGTTGGAAGGAAACCATTTTAATCCTTATCTGGGTTCCAGATGGCAATCTAAAGTCGAGAATCGGATGGGCAAGAGTAACATCACTCCGGCAAAAAGTAATTCACATTAAAATTATTTACAGATTATTTGTAAAAGTAAATTTGTTTTGGAGAAACAAAACTGAATTAATTAAAATCAGAGTCGGCCCAAGTGAAAAGTATTTCTTTTATTCTTTTCGTAAATTGTGTGCTTGAGGGAGGACGGTGAAATATGTCAACTTGGGTAAGAAGATCCATTAGCAAGTGTTTTGCACTATATAATCGTATATATTCCCAGCATTTAAGATTGGGCGTAGAAAATGAAACACAGAGAGTCAGAGCAGAGACAATGGGATGACTTAATGCAAGTAAAGAATAAGTTGGAATGATGTTATGAAAACGACAAGGATGCTAAAATAACGTGGCTACTCTAAATTAACCTGAGCGTGCAATGGAAAGCAAGCAAAATTGAAGGAAAGGCAAATAAAAATTGTTGGCAAATGATTACCATAACAGTTAACATCGTTACTTCCATGGATATTACCACCTGAGTACTCTTATGAAATTCTTCAGAACCACAAAACCAAGAAGCATTTCCAGTGTAAAATAAAATCAAAACGATTAGTATAAGAATAAGCGGATCAAATCATCGGTCTGGATCGTTTCAGCTCTTTGAATTCGTATAATTCTTCACAAATGGCAAAACGTTTATACAGTATATGTCCTATACCAAGATGAATATAGAAAAAGTAACGCAGGAACAAGCTTGAAACAATAAAACTGGAAGTTGTTGCTACCGTCAAGTTCTTTTTTCCAATATCAAAAACATCCTTTCATATATCATCGTTACTGCAACAACTCACACAAACATCTCTGTGAAGGAACTACAGAGAGGACTCGGTCCAGTCGGATATTAATAAGTTGGAACTCCAGCAGTAGTAGACAAAGCTGAAATACTTTCCAATTCAACCAAAACCTGTAAATTGGGATAAAGCAGAGACATCAGGATGGACTTAAAAATAAGAGAAAGGGATGAAGCAGACAAAGCTGAATTATATCTAGTTTAAACAAAATCATGAGTAAAGTAGAGATGGTTATTTATTATTATTTTTCTTTTAAAAGAAAACAAAAGGGAGAAAAGCAGTAACAATTGTAGGTTGATGAAAAGTTATCTACGAGCACAATTCAAGAGCTTAAATCTATCATGATGTGTCCTTGCACATGTCTGGGGGACTGATTCCCACAAACTCTCGATCACGAGTCTGACACTCCTTACACATGTCCATATTCTAAATAAAATATTCCATCGATCAAGAATGTGTTCCAAAACATAAGACCACTTATCTCAATATGTCCAAAGAACATGAGTTTCATGATTTTTGCACATCATAAGGACATAATTGTCAATAGTGGTAATCAAAGTTGTATCACCAAAAAAAGGGTAAAATCAGGGAAACTGTCACAAACATACGTCACCACAATCTTCAGCTTCTCATGATGTTTTTAGATCAGCTATAGATAAATGCAGAACTAGAGGATAGTTGAGTGAGAATGTTCCAATTTAGCTTTATTGGAAGGTAAATGCACCAGAAAAGCCGTTAATATAGATGCCATTATCATTACCGATATCAGCTTGACTTCACATGCACTTCAATGATGTCATTGTCCTCCATTTCAAGGCCTTCAGGTGTAGCTGCAGCATCAATTTTATCACCATCGAAACAAAATACTAACTTTTGCATATCAAGCTTAACTTTGTCAGCATATATCTTGAACAGCCTCTCAAATTTATCATCCTGTATCAATAAGGTAAGTCTAATTTACAACGATAAAACCAAATGACTCATATGCAACAAAGAAACAGTAGCACGTTATCGATCTAAAATTATCACTTAGGTAAACTTCTATAGCAGAACAACATATCATAGGATACAAGACAAAAAAATAACTTTGTCAGAAGGAAACCTGAGACTCAGATACATGTATTGTCCATGTTTTAGTTCTTAAAGATACAATAAAATCTTTGTTTTAATAGTATTGTGATTAATAAGGCCAGAGAGTGTGTAAGCTAAGGATTCCTTCTGCATAATGACATATCAACGTAGACCCCAGTTAATGTGGATTTAAAGATTGATTTCAGGCAGAGATATCAATCACCAAGGTCCATATGAGTTCCGCTATGGCAGATTGATGCTCTATCAACATTAAATACTGCTACCTAATAGATTGAGAAGCTATTTTATTCATTGGTCATAAAACCTACTCGTTCTTTCATGCTTGTTTGCACAATGAAGACTTGAGAAAAACCAAGTCATTCAAACAATTGCCTCTCTTCAATCTGGTCAAATGTATACACAAATGAAAACTATATGAGTTACTGTTACAATGCAGAAACTAATTAAAACAAAATTTATGGAGGATACCGTGTACACTCTCAACTGCTTGAGTCCATCCCTGTCCTGTATTGAGATTATTATTTTAGATCTTTCACAAGGAGAGCCTGAAGAAGGCTTCAATGGAGGCTCTACATCACTATATAGAGAGGCTTGTAATGTGTTAGAATCTCGGTTGACAAACTCTTCAACAGCTCTCATTGCATGTTCAGCTAATTGGGCGTATGACAATAGTTCCTGCTTCTTCAATCTATCAATAAATTACAGCACTCGTTAGTACTTAGTTGTGACTCATCTATAATGAAAACTCTCTAGAAGCAAATATACAAGCCTCTCCACATACTACATAATCATAATATTTAGGGGGAGAAAATTAAACAAACAAAATTTATGATCACATGTATAGGGAAGGTCATGTTGATCAAATAATGGCCAGATTAAGTAAATTCCCCGTCAACAGTCGTTAAAAAATCACATCTTGGTGAATGTACCAGCTAACACTACCGTTCTTTTGCCTCTCTTACACCAAATTAAGCACGACGACAAACAGATAATAGGAGCAGGCAAACTTTAGAAAATATGAATAGCATGCATTTCCATTCCTAATCTCTAAATAGACATATTCCGGAAGGTTACAAGCGAAGAACATTGAACAATAAAATGCATCCTCAGGACGTTCACACTATGCTTATGGTCGAACTTAACACAAACAAAAGTTCTACAATCACCCAGCCTTGTATTAAATGAATCAATTGAAAACAAAACTAACCAAAACAATATAACAATCGTAATGATCTACAAGTATATGAGAAAATACAGCCACTTAAGATATACCTAAGGGCCTTAATTGTTGAATCCAAAATCGGATTATGAGTATCGATTGAAACCTTCGGCCTCGGGGCTGGAGACAACCAATCCTCTTCTTCATTGTCTTCACAATCAATAATCTTTATTACTCCTCCGTTCTCCGGCTTGTTTTCAACCTATTGACATGACCAGAAACCATTTATATATAATCATTTAAAAAAAATAGATTTTATTAATAAAACTTAAAAGAACAAAGGGTTTATTTAATAGCGAAGATAAACTCACAACAGATAATAATTTTGGTTGTTTGGTAGGAAAAGCTGGGGATGAATCGTCATCTGAAAATTCGGAAATGAAATTTCAAATTACATAAGAAGAAAATGAAAGTAGTATGAGTAGAGATGGATTGGAGAAGAAACGAACCATCTAAGCTTTGGGGATCGAAAGGCTGAACGCGACTATAGTCAAATAAAGGCTCAAGATTATCGATGAATTCAGCCTGTGAAATTTGGTAATCAAAATAAGTTATGAAACCCTAGAAATTATACTTCGATGAAGCTCTGTTGCGAAAAGATACTGGAGAATGAGAGGAAGAGAAAATCGCACCATTATCGAACGAGCTCGTGTTTCTTTCTCCGGCAGTCTCTGTTCAGCGAGCGGGAGAAGGGACTTAGTTTCGTTAAACTTAAAAAAGAGTTACATTTATTTTTATTTTATTTTGTTAGTAGTAAATTGTGTCTTTTACCAAGATTTTTATATATCATTCTTTGTTTAATTTATTGTACTAATTATTCTGTATTTATAGTTAATCAAATTTAAAGTAAATAATTTTGCAAGAATATTAAAAAAATTGAAAAGTCATTTTCTGTAAGACGACAAAAGCTAAAAATAATATTAAAAATAATCTAAATTAAATAATTTAATAAAAATATTAAAGGCAGTTTGGCTGTCATTGGGCTTCTTTAGTTGCCCCATACTTTTTTAAGAGTAACACTGTTGGCGGGCCTTCTTACATATTTTGGGCCTATTTGAAAGAAAACGCATAGCCTTCATTCCATCATTTCCATGCCTTGTGATGCAGCTTGTAGTTTTTATTTATTATTTATTTAAAATGTTAATACTTGAATAAAAATGTCCTCAAACTGCAGATCATCTATTATATATTTGAATAAAAATGATATATAATAGCTTAATTTGTAGCTTAAACTATACATGGTCCTTTTTGTTCGCTTTATGAGTATGTATCTTTTCCAACATCCACGAAGAGCACAACGGCACATTCATATATTTTCACAAAATAAATAAAATCGTATGTGTTTGCCTATGATTTTTCAATTGCAAATTATGCAAAAATGAGAATATACACACACGTACGGGCACACATATATATACGCACGCTGATACATGCACGTACATACACTATATACACATAAGATTAAGAAAATGAGTTATAATTCATTTTTTAAATGTTACCTACTTGTATATATCCACAAAATATTTTTAAAATCCAAGTATTGTTTGAAATAAAAGATTAGTGTTATATAATAATTATAATATAGCTAGCTCAAAGAGTATAGAAAA
>CM025781.1:4003383-4030226 GCA_014636745.2 Centella asiatica | reverse complement strand
ATATAAAAGGTGGGGAAACACAAGAGTCATCCATATATTACATAACAATTAGTGAAATGAAAGGATATGTAAATTTTTATACATTTTCTTGTGGTGTATAGCATAATTTTTTTAATCATTTAAAATTAATATTTTTCCTTACTATTAAGATGCATTAATTAATTCTATATTATAAAATTATGCAAACGAGCTCAAAATTTTATATAATCTATTTTTTTAATACCATTTTAATCCATATAGTTAGATTTTTCTCATTTACATTATCGAATTAAAAATTAATTTATAGCTCATCTCCTTCATTCCTTAGTATATATATGGGTTGGGAAGTTGGGATTTGGCGCTTTAATGAATTTAAGAAAAATTGTGCAATTTATTTCAATAAATTCGTCAATATTTTAAAAGTATTTTTGTTTATTCCCTCCTCAAACCTATTTATCTCATTTGATTTAGTGCTTTGCGATATGCATATCCAACCTCAAATATTGTCTACCACATCTATTTAGATTAGTAATTATGGGCTTATAACTATTTAGATTTCAAGTGCGTATGATTAATATATGAGTCAAATAGTAACATCGAAGAGACATACTTTGGAATAAATTGAACTAGCTTATAAATCCGTTCACCGGACAGGTGAATATTTTAATGTTTATTTTAATATTATTAATTTAATAATATATTGTGTTACAATTTAGTAAATATTGAATAATTAAAAAGTTGTTAAAATTTTAGAAATTATTTAAGAAAATTATTATTTCTTTAATATATTAAAATTTAATAATAGTATTATGTACTTGTATAATATAAAATAAAAAGATCTTCTTTTTTTTTTTTTTTCATTTTGATTGTCATGTATAAACTTCAAAATCATAATTTGATTGAATTTTTAACTTTTTTAAGATCATTTTTTATGAGATGTGTAACAAACCCAATATCTTAATCAAGTTTAATATAATTTTCATAAGAGTTAAAAATATATTCTAATTTAGAACTGTAACTTAGTGAGTTAACTCAACAACTAATTTATTAAATCATTTTTATATTTTTTAGAATTATCTCAAATTCTGTAATAATCTATAAGAATGGATTTAGTTATAATCATTTTAATTAAATAGGTTTAAATAATGATTAAAATTATAATTGATTTGATTGTAATTAATTCATTATAAATGATTTTATAAATGATTTGAACTTAATCGCATGATTATCTTTTTAATTATTATTATTATTAATTAGGGTTGGAGTAATATATAGAGTATATATTACTCCAAAAAATACATAAATATTATTACTCTTTAAATACTTTAATTCTAAATTACAAAGAACATATGAACTTACGAATGCTCTGAAGAAGATTATCAGACAGAAAACAAAAAACTGTGTCCCCGATCGGAGTTGTGGAGTTGTGTGGAGTTGATAGTTGCTTATACTTATTTAACTGATACTCCGTACAAAACCTTGTAATTCTTTAATATAACAGTATATTAATAAGTAACGGCAACCATAATGTTATGATATCATCGGTTAGAGATGATAATTTTATTCGACCCGCTATCTGATTAGTTGAATCTTATAGGGTTAGGGTAGGGTATGAGATTTATCATCTCACCCATTTAACTCCGACTCCGACTCATTTATAATAATTTTAGAAGATTTTGTAAGAGAATAATATAAAAAAAATAAAGAAATAAAATAAATAAATTAAATAAAAATAATAATTTTAAGTAACGGGGCAGGGGCGAGACGAGTTTGGTAGAATAGTTAACAGGGCGGGCGCGAATTTGGGAGAATATGTAAGTTTAGCGGTAGGATTAATATGTAAGTTTAACAGTAGAATTTGAGAACAACTCCCCGTCCTATACCCGTCTCGTTGTCATGCCTATCATCGGTCACATCTTTACCATTTAGTTAAATTACACCTTTTATAATATGCATATATATAAAATATAAATGATGAAAACGAAATCTTATAATATCTTACGATATGGTCAAAGTAATAAGTAGTTGTGACTTGTGATGACTATTTTTGTAACATGTGATAAAATTTGCAGAATCGTAGATTAGGAAAAGTGTGGCTTTTTAAAAAAAATTATTTCTCTAAAGTTAAGGCAGTAGCATCACCTACACGATTCCCTTTCTTTTACCGAAAAAGGAAAAAACTATTTACCTCGTAAACTAAGTTGGGTGGGAAGAACACTTCCATTGGTTTCTCTAAATTTAATTTGATTTTTTATATTTAATTTTTTTTGATAAAAAGTGAAAATATTATGAGTTGTACAAATATCTTTATTTTAAAATTAAGTTGATAACTATAAATAATGTATCTTTAAATCTATAGAATCACTTATACATTTATCAAAATTATAATATTATTTTATCATATTTTATATTATTCAATACACATGCCCATGCACCCCCCTCCCACACACACATATATTATATGTATTATAATATTATATATTAACTTAATATAAAAACTAATATTTTATTTATATTTAAATCTATTAATAAAATATTATAATGATTAATTAATACATCAGTATAAAATTTTAACATATATATTGTAATAATTTATATTATATTATATTATAATTATTATATAATATTTCATATATAATATATTAATATATTATAATATAAAAAATAATACATAATATACAACTATTAAATTGGTATTATTTATATATTAATTTTATATGTTATAATATATTAAAATGTGATAAGATTTAATATATTATTTATATGTAATGATATTTTAATATTATATTATAATTATTTTACATATATGAATGTGATATATATATATATATATATATATATATTATTCATATAATATATTATTATATAATATATTTTAATGTATAATAACACATTATGTATTAATTAAAGAATTGACCAATATAAATAATACAAATTTAAAATATTGTTATTTTATTATGGTATATTATATATTAGGCAATATGGTGTAGATGAGATAAATAAAAATTTTGTATATGTATAAAAAATTATGTTTAATTCTGTAAAATAGAAAATCTGTTAAAAGAAACTAGTGCAGATGACATAAGGAAGCTCTTAAATATGACTCTTCATTGAATTTTACATTTTTTAGAAAGATTTGTTCAATTTTACATTAGAAACAGTTCTACCTTAAAATTTAACAAATTCATTTTTCACTAGCTTATCCTTGGTTCTATATTCATATATTGTAGTTTAGATTGACGTACTTTAGCAACTTGTATGGTCCAAATATCAAAAATATGTAACATGTAGTGGTATCCGCGGGGTAAATATATTTAAAAACATTTTGGTAGTTGGATTATAAATTTTATTAAAAATTTTATAAAATTGAAATAACTATTTTATTTAATAAAAAATTCAAAAAGCTTCACTTATCCATGTTTTAAATTTAAATAAATGACATTTTAGATATATACAATTTTTATTATATAGAAAAACTAAAAGAATGAAGAAAAGACACGCGTCAAAAAGTTACATCACCTCAAAAGTCAAGTATCTTTGAATTTTTACTAAAAAAGAAGAAATGTGACATCAAGTTTTATCTCTAACAAACGGACCGTACGGAAGATTTTAGTGAATGAATAATTTAAGCTAATCACACCACAAGAAACAAGATTACCGAGAGTAATCAGAGTAAGCTCTTTGACTTAATTATCACCTGCGGCACTATGATTATATGACTGAAACATAAAACTATGGTCAAACTAGATTTGTGCCGTGGTACCTTTAATCAAATCCTAATTTTTTTTTTATTGGATCCGAATTTATTATTAATTAATACCTTTTACACTTTTCTTTTTATTTTTCAAATATTTCTTTGACACTTTAGACCAAGGCTTTGTGCATATAAACTGAGGCACCCATTGATACCAATTTCCATAGACACCATCTCTAGTTTTCTATATCTCCACCTCTCTCTCTACTCTCTCTCTCTCTCTCTCTCTCTCTCTCTCTCTCTCTCTCCACATAGACATATAATATATAACAAGCTTATGAATCTCTAGTGTTTGTGTTAAAAAAAGAAAATGGAAGAGGATTATTATGGTACAAATGAACACCTAGGACCTCTAGGCATACCTTGTATGGCACGAGGTCTTCGTGTGTTGTTGGTTGACCATGATACCACCTCTCTCATGTACATGGCTTCTGTTTTTGAACAACATAATTATAAAGGTGATGTCTATATCAATTGTGTCACCATCAAATATATTATTTATAGATTTTTTTTAAGGTTTATGCTCGTTTTGATTTCTTCACCACTTTTAATCATTTCTTGAATAGATTTTTGATTTTACAAATGGTGCTCTATGCCATAAGGTGATGCGTTTTGCAAAACTAATATTCCGGTTTGCGATATTATGGCCTTAATTACTTTTATTTCGAATAGATTTTTATATATAGATAACATATAATGAAAAGAAAAAGAACATTTTTATGTCCAAAAGGGATTTTAGTAGCATCTTATTTCCGATTTGCTATAATTGCAAGATCTCAACTTCATGTTTTAAGATTACATTTGATCTCTGTTAGATTCTTAATTTAAATTGTTAAACAATCTAGACTTTTTTTTTTTCCCGTTCTAAACAAAGTTTCATTTTTAGGCTCTTTTGATTCCTTCTTTCTTAACAAATCAGCCTCAATATTCTATGATATATTTGGTACGTTTCAGTATTTTTCGGATTACATGATATCTTCGTTAGATTCTTAATCTAAATTTGTTAGGAACACTGGCAATCTAACCATTTTTTCCATTAGGAATAAAATTTTTCCATTTATATATGTCTTCGTTGAGTAGTTTTGAGATTACATGTTTATTAGATTCTTAATCTAAATGTGTTGTTAGCAACATTAACAATCTAACCATTTTTCCTTATAAAAAACCAAATTAATTATCCTTAATTTCTGTTTATATGATTTTTGTTTCAGTAACAACAACAGAGCTGCCATCTATAGCACTGTCAATGGTCCAAGAGCGCCAAGGCCAATATGATGCTGTCATAGCAGATATTAACATGCCAGAAATGGATCCTTACGCTTTTCTCGAACAAGTTCAATTTCGCTGCAACTTGCCTACCATTTGTAAGCTAAGAACTATCCAACATATTTATTTAATTACATTCCTTTTTATTTTTATTACAAATGTTCACTTTACTCGATAATAATATAAATTTATTTTTTATATTGAGAAAAAGAGAAATAAGTTATTGTTTTTATCCCGATTCAATTATTTACAAATCTTTTCTTCTCACTATCTTATATTCATTTGAATTTTATGTTTGTTTTAACTGATAGTCACTTATATCATAAGACGTTTGATATTTCATAATTCTGTCGTATTTCATGCAGTGATGGGCACGAATCCACCTCTACGGATAGAACGAGATGCTTTTAGCAAAGGAGTAACTTTTTTTCTCTCGAAACCAGCGAGTACTTTTGATGTCGTAAATATGTGGCAGCATGTGTTACGGGGAAAGAGAAACCGTGACGACAACAACAACAACACTTCTAGCAAAAATGATGCTGAAGACGGTGCAAAAAAAGACGAGACGAAGACGAAGAAAAGGAATCATGACGGTATTGATGAGGGAAAGAAGAGCGGAAACAATGGCAAAAGAAAGTACGTAAGAAGTAACGATAAGAGCAAAGAGAAAGAGAAAGCCCCAAAAAATGGATCAAGTGATTCTTCAAAAGGTACAACTAGTAAAAGTACTAAAAAGTCGTCGAAGCGCATGAATTGGACTCCTGAACTTCACAACAAGTTCGCGAGGGCCGTGAACTCTCTTGGAGAGCACAGTAATGTCACTCTATCGGTTTAAACTATACTTATTATTTTCCAAATTTTATATATATTATTATTATTATTTAAATGAATAATGCTAGAGTTGTGTATAATATACGTGCACAAAATGAGTACGTAAAATAATCTCTTCAATTCTATTTATTATTTGGGTGGACTTTGTACGTTCTGCTTTCTTTTTAAGCAACTTTTTTCTTTATTGAATTTGACTTTTTGAGTGTAATTCCATAGAATTTTTGTATTTGCAATAGCAGATGCCTCATCTGTTTTTGTCATTTATCGCCTAGCTCTTTATGCATGAGACCATGCAGATAAGATCGAGTTCAGCTGTTGTAAATGCACAAGTTTGATGAGTTTGACATTTGATGATCTATTCAGTAACTAGAAAACAATTTGAATTTGAATTTAAATATCTATCTATCTATATATATATATATATATTGTTAATTGCTTTTTAAGTGTGGTTTTGTTATGGAGCCAGAAGCTCATCCAAAAGCAGTGCTAAGGATAATGGACGAGCCCAACTTGACACATCGCCACGTCGCTAGTCACCTGCAGGTATCATGCATACATTCTACACTAAATAATTAGATGAATTTTAATTAATTTGTAAAAATAAACAAATTATAAGATCGCTCCATTCATATTTAGTGTTTCGTCAACTAATCAATACATTTTGATCGATGCTATATGGATAAAGTTTTTATGCATTATCGCTAATTTATTATCGATAATATATTCGTATTTGATAAAAGGTTCATTGTAATTAGTTTAAGCCATTTGATCGTATTGCTCATAATTATAAACGCCCTGTTTATGGATAGTTTTTAAATTTTCGGATTTACTAGGAGTTTGTCACGTAATATACTGTTTAATTTAATTGAAATTACCCGCCATATTCAAATTGGTATCAAAGAAATTGTAGAGTGAATTAAATACACTAATTTATTATATATGACTTGTTTGATCGTTAATGGATCCATATAAAAATATTATATTGTCCATCATAAACTGCGTCACATTTATAACGGATAATGTAACATAAATGTTAGACAAACGATAAATTATCATAAATGTGTCGGTTGTTCTTATGATATCCATGACTAACCGTTATTTGTGTAATAATTTCTTATATTTTTATTTGTAATTTAATGTATATATTTTGAGTCGTACTTGTTATAGTACCAAATGAAAGGTACGGAAATTTCGCATAACTGCTGTATAAACTATAAATGACGTAATACTTCTCGTATTGTATTTGTAATTTACCGTTTGTCCAGATGTTATATTATTCGTTATAAATGTATTAGTTGTTAAACGACCATACAACTTATATTTTGCAGCAGGTCGTTATTATCATTTATAAAATTCGATGAAGTTAATCTATATATTTTATAATTATAAATTGTGTGAATAATTAAGATGTACCCTAAAACTCATGATGATGTTTGTTTATAAGAACACTTAAAACTTGTTAATTATGGAGTAATTATGTGTAATAGTCCATGTCTTTAGTCTCTCCAATCTCTATTATTTTACCTCACTAACAAAGCTTATATTTCTCTATCAGAAATATAGATCTCGGATAAAACAAGGACTTGTGCTTGAAGAAACTCCTTCAACAAATGTGTCTCCAAATATTAGCAGTGCTGGAGCTACTGCTAACTCAGCAAGCCCCACTCCTCAAACGCCAATGTCTAAGCCTTTGCTCACTGCTATAAACTATGCATGCTATAGTCTTCAATCTGTGTCAGAAAGTCTCGAAGCACTCAAATCCTCCAGCAACAAGGCAGCTCCCAACACATCTTCCTCCACATTCAACACTACTAACATTGGCGGACTTCAAGGAATTAATCATAGCCCAATTCAGCCATTTACTAATAATAGAAATCCTACAGCAAACCAGGTTGTGGACTACTTTCCTCAAAATCTTGGTCACATGGCTTCGTCTAGCGCATCACCACAGCTTAATCTTACTCACGTGCCGCCTAACTATGCTTTTCAGACTCCAAATCAAGAACCAGCCGTTGGAGGGGCTAATTCATATGGCAACGTTATCAATTATAGCTCAATGAACATGTGGAACGTTGTTGCTGAAGGCGGTTATGGCAACATTAACTATTGTAGCTCAATGGACACGAGGAACGTTGCTGCTGAAGGTGGTTATGGCAACAATATTGTCAATTATCATTCGGAGAAAGATATTGGAGGTGGTTATGGCAACAGTATCAATTATAATTTGGAGAACGGAAAGGAGAATATTGTTGATGGTGATTTTGACAACTTTCTTAATTATGATACTATGAATCCGATCTACAGTGTTTCTGGAGGTAATTATATCAACATTACCAATGGTAGTTCGGATAATGCAAACCAAAATGTTGCCAAAGGTGGTGGTTTTGACGACATTGTCAATTACAATAATGTCCTCAAAGGCAACAATACGAATGACAACATTGTTGAAGGCGGTTATGGCAACATTGTCAATTCCAATTCAGCCAACGCCAACGTTGCTGGAGGCAGCATTGTTGGTGCGAGTCAAGAGGTTGGTGTTTTAGGAGGTGGAGAGGATGTTGAAGATGCCGTTGGTGGAGGAAATGATCATGATCAGTTTGATTTTCTGGAACTACTGGAGGGATTGGACGGTGGAGATGATCTTGATGTTGCGTTGGATGAAATTGAAAATCAAGGATTTGGTGTATGGGAGATTTTTGAAAATCCAAATGATGCTGATCATGTGACGAAGAATGCTGAATAACTGTGGTTACTTCTCAAAGTTTGTACTAGCTAATTGCATGTATAACTACCTAAAGAACTCTGTTGATGGAATAATTAGTAATAAAAGTAGGGAATTATAATTTTCACAATAATTTTTCTTATTTTTATATTATGGTTCACCTTTTATCTTTCTCATTTTATTTTATTGTGGACCATAATATAGAAATAATAAAAAAAAAACTGTGGGATTTACAAGTCCTAAAAGAGGGTATGTTTGCTCGAGATAACATATTTTCTTGGGCAAATATTGATGGAAGAAAAATGGTACTTGTAATAAATGCAGTATGGCTTGAACGTAATTAAAAATAAATAAATAAATAAATAAATAAATATATATATATATATATATATATACCCTGGTTCATGCATATCTGTCTTTCTTGAGTTTTTCCTTTTCTTTTTCTTTCTAAATCAACCAAAAAAAAATAAAAGTTACAGATAAGAATAAAAACTAAACGCTAAATTATCGCCAAAAGTGAAAAATAATAATGTTAAATTGGCAGTTTTATAATTTCAAAATAATAATGAAAAAAACGGTTAAAGCTAGAGATATGAAAAAATTTAATATTTCGATGGATTATTTACATCAACATAATGAAGGAAGAAAAAGGTTAAAAATTAGAGAAAAGGAGCTTATTGTGTAGATAATAAATAAAAATTGGAACACTAATTTCCTTATCTCTAATTTTTAACTTTTTCTGTCTTTATTATGTATAGATGTTATTGCTACCTGAATATTAAGCTCTTTTCTTATATCTAGCTTTAACGTCTTTTCATGAATAATTTAAAATGAAAATGCTAATTAATTTAGCTTCTAATAGATTTTATGATAAACATACCAATACAATATATAATGTTTTAATTTTTGTTAGATAAAATATTTATATTTCAATATCTGGAAAACTTTCATTTGCACTCTCAATTTTACACCGGAAATTAAATTTGCACCATAATCTTATTTACAGTTTAAAAGCACCCTAGTGTTTGATTCTATATTTTTAAAAGCACACTACGGTCATTTATTCGGTCAAATCATGATCGGAATGAATATAAATCATTTAAATTTATGATATAATCGTTCATCTCTATTCTTCCATGCCCATCTTTTTAGAGTAAATATTTTTTTTTTTTTAGTTATTGTTATGTGTCTACAAACTTGCATCTTGAGGGGTAAGTCCATACCTTTGATCTTGTTTATTTTTTTGATTTTATTATTAAACCACTAACTTGAGATGTTTATGAAACCCCAGAAAAAAGATCTTGATTTGGAGTTGTACAAACCAAGACACACATATTTGAAGTTTGTGGAAAATAGTGAAATTTTGTGCATCCACAACATTGTCAAGTAGCATATCTTAGAGGTATAAATCTTAATCCATACATGTTCGTATTTGATGTTTCCTAACTCATATTAGTAGTACCCACATCACGTTACACATAAAAATAAACTACTTGGGAAACAGATGTCTAAAACTTGAGATATTAATTTTTGAAAATAGTAAAAAAAAAAAAAAAAAAAAAAAGGGGCTGCATACTTAAAATCTGTAAATCAGCATATGAACCCTAAGAACATCAGAGTTTTGATCATTCTTTGACCGAAGATTTCTCCCTCGTTTCTCAACGGAATTGAAATCCGTTTGTTGTGTTATGGTCCTGAAATCAGAAGCTTCGATTTGGATATAAGATTTCTCGTTTTGATAGCCTATAGCTCGAAACCTATTTTATTCATTGAACACATAATACCACAACCATAAATTTATTATTATTATTTTGGTAATGAAATCATATGAATCTTGTTTCAATCGATTTTTGTTTTTGATTAGTTGAGTTTAGAACTATTAATGTTGGAAAATGGTGAACAAATAAAAGAGAGTAACTATAGTCGGGTTTAATGGAGTTGCCAGAATATGACAAACTTTTTCATAATTCTTTTTATTTCTGGTTACGACACGAAGTTTAAGGGTATATTTGATCACGACATTTTCAATGAAATCAATGTGTATAGGTGAAGGTGATTGGCATGGCAAGGAAGGGAAACTAGACGGACGATTACGGTGAGGGTGAATAAAAGTTAGATGGACGATTATATTCTTAATTTAAATAATTCAAATTCATTCTGACCATGATTTAGTTGGATAAATGACAGTGATATGCTTTTAAAAATATTAGACCAAATATTAGGGTATTTTAAACTGTAAATAAAATTAGAGTACAAATATAATTTTCGATGTAAAATTTAGAATACAAACAAAAGTTTATCATAAAATAAATTATACAAATATTGATAATTATATCATAGATATACAGTGTACTCATCTTCTTTGGTTAGTTTATAACATGTTTTTACTGATAAAAAAAGTATATCATAGATGTTATTGACAATAAAAATATAACTTTTACTTTTGAGTACATTTAAAACAAACAAAAAAAAAGGGCTTATACACAAGTCTAATTATATATACTCCATTCGTTTCATAAAAATAGTAATATTTAGACTTTTGATAATTATTAATTTTGTATTTTTGACTAATGATTAAATGTACAAATCATAAATTTTTTTCATGAAATTTGTTATACATTTTTAAGTTATGACAAGATTCAGAAAATTTAAAATTGAATTTTTTTTAATTTGCCGCATAATAACAATAAAAATTTTCAAATGTAATTTTTTTTAGAATAAATTTTATTTTTTAAATGTAACTTTTATTTTGAAACGGAGGGAATATTATCTTCAATTCAAACCAATATCGTTACTTTTAACTTATATATATAAAGTTGACTTGTATTTATAGATGGTAAGTTAAAGTAAGGATATATACTACTTTAACTTATATAACGTAAGTTTATATGAAGTTAAAGCAAGGAAACTACTATAACTTGTATACAGGGGTCAACTTGAGTTTATATGAAGTTAAAGTAAGGATACTACAAATAAAAAGATGATATATCTACTAGCTACATTGACTTGGATTGCCCATAGTTTATGGTGTATATACTTATAAGTAATGTGTGATTTTAATATTAGTTTAATTACTTAAAGACTTGTATAATTATATTAATACTGTATATCTTGCCTACAAAATTTAAACATAATATATATATATATATATATATATATATATATATATGAAAGAAATTATCGCAATTACTTTGGCTACAAACTTGAATAAAATAATTTTAGATAAGACTAAAAACCGCGTCAATGAACTTGAATTTCATGTTTTGGAAATTACAAATTTTAATACAAAATATGTAAAAGAATGCTATTGAAACTTTAAATAACGGATATTTCTACAATAAGACAAAATAAAACTTGATATTCTTCAATTCATGCGAAACTCCTCCCCATGTATAAATAAGCCACACGAATAACCTTAGTCAAACTTTATAACATAATTGATACGGAGTATTGCTCTTCTTTTCTTTTCTTAAACAATTTACATTGATTTTAAATGCATTGCATTTATATGGCATACATTCAATAATTTTTAAAGACATGATTAACTCTACGAATTCAATTTTGAACATATATTCGACACCAAAATTAAGTGTTCAAAACATGAGATGCAAAACATTAATTTATTAATCTACGTGCATTACGATTTATCTCATTAATAGGGATTTAATAAAACTTTATTTATTTTCCTATTATTGCCTCTCCAATGAGTCAGACGATTCATACACAGAGCTTGTAAAATATTGCTCCGTATTTATTTTCAATCTAAATATCACCTCATTAAAATTGTATTGTAATAAGAAATGTGATATCTGTTGTACGTTATGACCTCTTAAAAGAGACCATATTTGATAAATTTATAATTAAAAAAAATTAGAAATCCTAAATCAATATACAGCGATTTTAAAATAATGGCAAGAGTTTAAGTGTCTCACTTTATACTCTTTTCTTTTCCCTGTTACCAAACTTTTCATTAACCTATACTTAATGGAGTATTCCATTACGATCACCAATCCTCGCCTCAGCTTCCAACTGTATGCATGCACCCATATCCACAATTACAAAATGAAATTAAAACAAAGTAATCTATCGTTGTTCAAAGTTATTATTAAACTATTATTAATGTTATTATCTACAATATTTAATTTATTATTATTACTATTATTATTATTATTATTATTTGCTCGATTTTCATTGCGCTTGTTGTTGCTATTTCTTGTATTCTTATTATCATGGTTACTTATAATCATCATCATAATTATATACTTATAATATAATTGTTATGAATTATGATTTACTTTGTTGTTTTTTAAATATTACTACTAAACATTTATTATTTATATTACACGTTTATAATGTGATTGCATTTAATAGTTGTTTTCTATTTATATTTTTGGTCACTATTTTCTAAAAACTCACATAATCGTGCAATATCACTATCCTATAATATTACTTTATGTAGCCTGCACGATTTAGATACCCTAACGACACGTGGTTTCAGGTGAAACCTTTTTACATATTAAATATTTTAGATAATTTTAATATTAATCGTTATCTATTAAATTACACCTAAAAACGTGCAAAGAGTGTGTAATCATGTTTTTGTCTAAAAAATATTCTCTTTTTTAACTCCATTATTTTTCACAAATCTCAAGATATTATCATTGGATAAAGAAATATGAAAAATAAACTCCGAACAACATCCATCGAACAACGTCCACCGAACAACATCCACCGAACTACGTCCACCGAACTACGTTTATCGAACAATGCCCACTGAACAATAGAAAAGATAAAACCTTTTATAAATGATAGTTTTCATGCATTAAACTGAATTTTTAAGTGTTGCATTATCATTACATCCTATTCACTTTTTGTTCTTGAAAATAAATGAGATACTAATTTCTTGTTAATATCGTATGCCTATATGTATATATATATATATATGTTCTAGTTTGCAGATGAAAATCAAAGATTAGACTGTAAAACAATCCCTGCAACTTATATTAGAACTCAAATCTGTTAAACACCACAACTATTCGATCCCAATAATTCAGCCAGCCAAAAGGTAATATGGATTCTGTGAGCCAGGACCTGAGTGGCATTGGAGGATATATGACAGGGTCACATGTGCTACTTGTTGATCATGACACAAGATCTCTTAATCATGTGGCATCACTCCTCAGAAGATTCTCCTATATAGGTAACTTCATTAGTTTTTTTTTTCCTGATAAAGAAGGTAACTTCATTAGTTAATTTTATGTTTCATGTGAATGCCTTCCCTCAATGTTCCAAGTTTTCTAAAGTTGTGTAAATGGCATTCCTTAATTATCTGATGCATCCAATTAAAGCTAATAACATTTATTTGTTACTTCTTCGATTCATATTTAAGTTCCATTTTAGAGTTCGAGAGACATATGTTAATGTTATTAAAAATCGGATTTAGTTGTCAATTGTCATATTGAAAATAAAATTGACTACAAATTCAAATAGTAGCACATAATTTCACAAAATCGCATGAATTTTCCGGTCTGAATCAAATATATATTGATCCATGGTTTTGTCTCGAAATCTCCATCTCCAAAATTCGACGTTTGCGGACACTCCATTTTAGTATAAAATGTGATAAAATTAAAGTTTATCAGTATCGGGTTCTTTAAAATATCTGTATCTGAACAGACACTACGTCTAAATCTATGTAACTTACGTACTTTTATGGCATTTTCTCTGTTTTAGAATAAAAAATACATTTAAATCTTTTACTAGAAATAACGATATATTGAACTTTATGTCAATTTTCGTTATTGGAAATAAAATTAACTACGAAATCGAACAATAACACATGGTTTCCTAAATTCGCACGCACGATTTTTCTAGTATAAATATATCAAGTATATATTGGTTCTTCATATTGTCTCGAAGTCTCTGTCTACAACACTCAACACCTAGATAAAAGTGTGGATCTTACATGTGTCGGATTTTTTACATATTCAACCGGACAGTACATCCAAATTTACGTCACTTATGTACTTTTATGAAATTTTCTCCATTTTGAAATAAAAAATATATTTAAATCTTCAACGATGAACGACGATCCGTTGAACTTTATGTGAATTTATTAAATTTTTATGTGGTACAATCTATCATTGTAATAATAAAGTTAATAACAAATGTTATTTTCTCAGGACAAATTTCATTTTTTAAAAAATTTTACAAAGTGCATTAAATTTTAAATTTAATATACTATGATATGATCTAAATTAAATTAACACATTTTCAATTTAAGAATAAAGATAATATATAGCCAAATCTTCCTTGTAATTAATAATCCGAAACAAGATAGGAGGATAAATTATTAATTATGTTGGTACTAATTAATTCCTATTTTTGCAGTTACTACAACAATGCTCGCAAATGTTGCACTAACTTTGCTATGCGAACACGGAGATGAATTCGATGCCATCATAGCGGACAGCATGCTCCCAGATATGGAGATGTTTAAGTTTATCGAGTCCGTGCAATTTTTGGATCCCTACATGCCTATCATGAGTAAGCTTCAACCTCTTACTACCCCTGCCCCTCCTCTAAATACCCTAAATAAAAAAATAATATAATATATACACGTGCATTAAACGGAATTCTAAATGATATATTCTCCCTATTCCTATTCATCGTAATATAATATAATACGAGAAAAATAAGGTAAGAGATATTATTTATACCAAGTCTCCCTATTTACTATGATACATCAAATTTGTATATTTGCACGTGCAATTAACCGAGTTTTTATCTGATGTGTCATGTATATCATAGTAATCACACACACACACACACACATATATATATATATATATATATTGTTATTTTAAATTACTTAACTTTGGTTTAGAATAACTAACGGCACACACGTTCATATTTGCACATACATTAAACGGAGCCTTAGATGCTTCATTATTTATTACATGAATTCATTAAATTTCTAAGTGATACAATCATCGTTCTAATAAAGTTTAAAGCAGATTTTATTTATCACAACAAATTTTATTTTCAAATATTTTATAAAATTATATTTAATTTAAAACGAATATTATTATTATTATGCTATAGTTATCACTTATCATCAAGTATTTTGTTTAACAAATGTTTTCTCATTTCTTAACTCCATTTTTCACAATTCTCAAGGAATTATCAAAGGATCAAATTAAAATACTTTTTCTTATTTTTCAAGACGTGTGACGCCTACTAAACCACACAAAACGGTAAAACTTTCTATGAATGTTACTACTAGTTCCTACGTGTTAATCCGAGCTTTAAATAATGTGTTATTCAATACATCTTTTTCATTTTATTTTTCAAAACTAACAAAAATAATACTCCTTCCATTTTTTATTAGTAGCTTTTTTAGCTTAAATCACAGGTCAATATCAATAATCAATGATTAATGAGTATAATAACATTAAATTTATTTTTGTTATTTAAATTTATTTAAATAGATAAGAGAGATTCTTATATTTTCTTAAAATATGTAAAAGGTGTTATAGGAAAATAATTTTGTCTCTAACTTAAAATGTGAGAAAAGTAAATAGAAAAAAAGAAAAACAAATTTTAAAAAAATAATCAATAAAAAACGGAGGGAGCATGACAAACAAGTTAACTCACGGCATACACGTCTATATTTGCACGTGTAGCATATTCTGCTGTAGTTCTTCATATTTTTTCTGTCTATAAAATGTTCTCTTTATTTGCTCCATCATTTTTCACAATTCTCAAGGCATTATCAAAGGATCAAAATACTTTTTCACTACTACATTAATTTTCAGGACATACCAAACAACGCCCTATTCATTCTATTTTCTTAAACTAACAAATAGTATAACAAACAAGTTAACTTACGGCATATAAGTCTATATTTGCATGTGTAGCACATTTATTGCATAGTTTAATATTTCTTGCATATGTTACAATGTCCTACAGTTTTTTTTAAGCATTTGATTTATAAATTTATCTGATAATTTTGACATGAAAACTACATACTTTCAGTGTTGTCCTCCACACCTCTATTTGGGGATAATGTGGTAAAAGCCTTGACAGAAGGTGTCTGCTATTTCTTTGTGAAACCTGTAGATGAAGGAGAGCTTAGAAATTTACGACAACTTATCTACCGAGAGAGAATTCAAGCTGAACGAGCCAAAAAACGTCTCCAAGACAGTGGCAACAGACGGTTGATTCAACCGCAAAATCATGAATCAACTGGACGATGGAGGGGAAGAGAAACTGATGATACTGGCTGTTCAAGTAGTTCATGTGCAGGACATGTCAACGGCGGATTAGGCCAGAGAGGTAATTAGACAGCAGATATTAATCTTTACTTGAAAGATTGTCATTAGGGCCGGAATAGGGGCAAGCGAAAGAAAAGACTATTAGAGAGGCAAGATGCAAAAGATAATATAAGATATATATGAATATTTTATAAGTTTCTAGCGTGATAATAGAAATTCAAAAAAATCGGAAAGACGGGTGCCACCCCTGTCCAAAAGTAGTTCCGCCATAATTGACATATGTTTGGAAAGTGAAATTGTTTTGTAGATCATTTTCAAATTGTGATTATTATTTTTGGAATGGAGTTCTTACTATTTATGAATCACGTTTTCTTGTTTGATTCTGTATGCAGCAGCAGAAGTGCATCCATATCCTACTGTGGGCACGAATGTGTCTACTTTACAGAGTACAAACCAATTCGCAAGCTCTTCTCAAGCTCAAGGACCAACTGGTGGAGGAGGTATGTGTCCATATCCTTACTTTGGTGGATTTGATATAATATTACTCCCTCATTTTCGTTTTATTTTTTTTTCACGTAAATTTAAGTAAATTTTTTTATATGTTAAATATTTTATTTAATTTTAAAAACTTAATAATAAAAATTATTTTAAATAAAAATTACTATGAATAAAAATTATAACTAAAATAAAATATTTAACATATGAAAATATTCACCTAAATTTACGTGCAAAAAAGTCAAACGACGGTTAAACGGATGGAGTAACAAGGAAATCCAGCCTTTGGACGTCAAGGATGATAACATTATAACATTTTGAATGTGAATTCAGGAGATGCGAGCAACTCCTCTGCAGTACCTCCAAGATCTTCCGATGCAGATACAATCTTGGAATGGCAACCAGAAACCTCTCTTGAAACTGTTAGTGGACAAGAGTTGGACGAGAGTGATAGCGACAGTGATTCTGTAACGAGTTGATTACTGTTACAGATGATTTTTTTACTGGAAAGTAAGAAGTTTCTGCTTTTTTCAGATTGATAATCTGACTAGTCTTGGTACTTCTGAAAAATGTTTGGACTAAATGGCTTGAGATTATGTTGATTTCTGGTTTGAATTGTATTCAGTGACTTGGTAATGGTGGATGTTTTATTTTGTAATTGTTACAAATAAACAGTAATTTATGAAGCTTTTTCTGTTCAAATAGATCCAAAGCTTGTTTCAATATGTTCTGTTACAAGCCTTGGATTTTTCAATAAAACAGTATGAATAATATTTTCACCAGCTAAGTTTCCTTTACTCAAGTATATACCTAGCTGAGGATTTGGATTTGTGTTTGGCAATAGGAGATTTTAGTACTCTATTTATACATGATGCCAGATGGGGCATAATACTAACATAAGCACAGAGAGAAAAGACTATCATGATATATTGAAGAAATTGGAGGAAACTATCACGAATCATCGCTTACTATCGTTGTTTGATGATAATAAGAATCAATACATTTCCATAATTCCATACTCTACTTCATCTATTTTATGTTGGTTATGGGACCTCTAAACCAGTGCCGAGCATTCAAGTTCCAGAAAGAAACAACAAGAATGAGTACGCCGCCTACTGCTACAGGTGTATAATTGAGAGTCTCTGCTGTAATAGGGTAGGCTACGGGTAAAGAAAAGAGAACAGAGATGAATGCCACCCAAATAACTGCAATCCAACCAACAAGAACACCATAGCGACCCAAGTTGAAAGGTCCAGGGTTGAAAGATTTTCGAGCCAAAGTTATCCTAAACAATATGGGCAGGGCATAAGCAATGTATAGTCCAATAGTTGCTATTGATACCATCGCTTCAAATGCCACTATGCTCCCGAGGGACTGCAAATACTCAGATAACAAATCGTATATTGTTAACAGATGAAGTGGAAAAAGAAATTCTAAGAAATGAAAACATACATGTGCCCTGTACTCAATTGATGCAGTATATAAGGTCAATATGAACCTTAATGTGTTTATGCCTACAAATGTCTGTAAAATCCTATTCCTATTTCTATTCTATGTGCTACCTGAGCATGTTATTGTTCCACTCCTAGTTCCCAGCAGAAAGGTTTTGCTTCTACCACCAACGTATTAAAAAAGGAACAAAAAGGAGGGGAACAAAGAACAATGACTAAATTAACTGGAGATTTTTATGGCAAAGCAAGAGTGAAAATTTTAAGAGTGTGAATTTGTACCGTAAGGGCCATGCAAAATGCTACGAAAGAAGATAGCCAAACTGCATTTATAGGGACGTCATGTTCGTTTACTTTATGCCAAAATGATGACAAAGGCATGGCTCCATCTCTTGAAAATGCATAAGCCAGCCTGAAAACAATTTTATCTTGTTTGTTATTTTTATGCATTTTAATCTATAATGTATAATGGACTCTGTGTACCTCGAGTTGCTTGTTATTGAGCTCATAGCACAAAAGAATATGGCGACAGAGACCACGCCTAAACAAATAATTCCCCCAACTCCACTTCCATATCTACTCCTGAATGCTTGGTAAAATACCTCGGCAATGGCATAACCACCGGAATCATTATCAGCACTCAGTAGGTGTGGGATGTCGGTAACTGCAAAGGTGATTCCAAGTAAGTAACACCAACCAACAAGAATAGAAATGCCAATGGAACTGATGATTCCCTTCGGTCCATTTATGTCTGCACTCTTTGTTTCCTCTGACTGAAAGAAGAGGTTTTATATGAAACATCAGTTGTCTTACTAAACAAGAGGCAACCAAAAAGTAAAGAAAAGAAGTAAAACAGCTTTGTGAAAATTGACTTAACTAGCATAAAAGTGAAATTGTAATTCCTTGGTGTCTTTCAAGCTCATGAAGAACATGACCTCAGAAAAGAAAAAAAACCAACCTCATGACGCTGAATGGATGTTATATTCTTTTATTTTCAGTACTTATTGCTTATTAGACCATAGATTTTTACTGTCAGAAATTCTTAAATACCATACAACAGTGATGGGAAGTTTAACTTATGTTCGCCCTTGTTATAATCTGTAATCTTAAAATGTGAGGTTGTAAGCACTGATTTGATCCTTTCAATGCAATACTGACATTCTACTTTTAAGCAGCAAAGACGTTGGAGAATATCTACTGAGTCGAATCTCAAACAAGGTTCAACATTAATTTGAAAAAACTATCTTGAAATTGTCTTACAAGTCTTAAAAAACAGTTAAGAACATTGAGAAAGGGTCAGGGAAGATAATCAAACTCACCATATAGGCGGATGCATCGTAGCCTGATAGAGTGTACTGGCTCATAAGGAGTCCCAAAAGAAAAATGTAAACTTTATTGCTGATCCCATCCCCATTATCAGCGTTGAAGTGAGTGAAGACAAAATTGGCGCTAGCCCTTTCCGTTGCAACCAGGGGAATAAGAATCATAAGGACAAAAACACCTAACATTGTGCACAAACAATCAAAACAAGCAACAAAGATGTTCCTTGCATGATTTGGAATTGAGAAGGAAAACAAAAGAGTGCTTTCAAACTTTCCTACCTACAACATTCCATGCGGCAGCGAACTGTCCAAAGAAGGACAGCCATGAAATAGGAAGACTATTTATGGTCGCATGCATGAGAAGAAGGCCGCCATGGATAGTAATGATTACATATTTAGAGGCCTCATATCCACCTCCATTCTTTCCACCGGTGCTGAGGAGAATGATCACTTGAATCAGCTCAGCGAGTGAATAATTGATACTCGTCGTTACAGCCCACTGTAGAGGAAAAAGCCTCTATAGTAACTAAAGCCGACAATAACCGTGTTTATTTCCGCTTAAATTTTGAACATTTTAGATTTTGTAAGTATAAATATACCACCAGAATCTAAGTTCTCCAAAATTTAAGCGGAAACAAATGGGGTTTATAACCGATATTGAACTACATGCACCTCATTCTTCAACAAAATTTAAGTATTGAAACCATAAGGACCATAAGTAATACCTGGCCAACTATGTTGAACCTGCAGGGGAAATTTAAAACAAAATAAGTTTACATATGATTTGATTCAAGAAGTTAAATGTAAAGCTAACATAAAAATGAGAACATATGCATAAAAAAGTTTGAAACAATTAACTTCTGGCTATCAGTTCAAACTTATTACAACTAACATTGAGCTGCAAATATAATGAATGCCAGATAAATATATAGGCACATAGACATGCCAGAGAAATGACTATTTGGTAACTCAATTTCAAGATTTGGAAATGGGCTTGATTGCAAAGCTTATCTGAAGTTTAGAATTGATTTATGTATCATAATATCTCTAAGAAAATCAAAATTAAAGAGTAACAATCAAGTTAATTTCAAATAATAATAATAACAAAAATAAAACTAACAAAATTATTTACCAGCCAGTAATCCAAGAAGCAAAGGGTGCCCAACTTGGGCCACCAAGTTTGGACTCCAATAATAAAGCCCACAAGAAGTTGGGAAAGAAGAACAAATTTCAGCCATAGACAAACCAATAATCAAGGTGAAAAAACCAGTAATAGACCACCCATATATTAAATCACAGGTCCATTAAGGCCGATATTGTACGATGTGGTTATACCGGTAAGAACCGATATGATTGAAAACGAAAATGCAAAATTTGTTAACACCCTGCAATCCAATAACAAACCCAAAACACAAAACAAAATCTGAATAAAACATTTCTTAAAAATAAAGATAGAAAACAACAAAGGCCAAGTGTTTTATTAGAGTATTACGAAAGATCACGCTTGAGTTCTTGTTTATAGCCGAGCTCGTTTAAACGAGCATGACCCGAATCAATCAAGATGTTGATATCGTCATTCTGAGTTGAAAACGCCATTTGCTCATCACCAATTCAACCCATCTCAGTCCCGGAGATGGTTTACTAATTTGAGGCTGTTGGCTCAAGTGATTTCCAACGAGACAGAAGATGGGACATAGTAGAGATTCGAAAAAAAGACACAGAATGAACATGTGATTTGCATTGTGTAAATTCAAACCTAGTAGAGATTCGAAAAAAAGACATAATAAAACATGTGATTTGTATTGCGTAAATCCGTTATACCTTTATTATTATCATATTTCAAAAAAGTGATCTATCTTATATCGGTACTAGAAATATAGAACTAGATTTTGCTCCATAGGAAAATATTTTGTCTGATTTTCTTTCTTTAATTACTTGATCGTTCTAAATGTTAGTATGCTATTTGCATACACCAATCTATGTATATATGTATATACTACCAAATATAATACGATCTAGCAAATCTTTATGCGTGATAATAGGCTTGTTTGGTTAAGTATTGTATATTGTGTCGGTACTTATTTATTATTTTGTAATTGCAACCATCTAATATTGTGTAGCACAAGTTATATTGACCGAAAATTTAAAGAACGTTTATTGAAATATCAAATTTAATTTTCATGAGAAGAAAGATTAAACTCGGATACAGTTTAGATATTTGGATCTGCCAAATCTTTAACGCTTTAAATGCCGCGATAAATTAGAGAAAAAGAGTTGCAAGTGTTATGCAACCACGAGTTCAGATAGAAGGATTTGCTTCACTTGCCAAATTTTGCTTTCACTTAAAAATATAAAAAGGATCATATTAAATGGGAAAGTCGTGCAAAGTTTGGCCATAAGATTATGGAGCATAAACAAGTTTCGACACATACATACCAAAATATAGAGCTTATATTTATATAATAATGCTAAATATTAGATATTGTCTGTTGTTGATGTACAGATTCAATAAGGTCAAATTCTTACTCTACAACAAAATTAACTTTTTTCATTTGGCATTATTGATTTAAATTTACATGTGCATGGCCAACAATGAAAAGAAATAAATATTCTATTTGTTCTAAAATTAGAGATACCTATCATTTTCTTGGTTGTTTGTGATGCAGAGAAACCATTTCTATTTTTAAACTATAAAACGTCATAAAATTCCTTAAATATCATTCAACTATTCCACCAACTAGTTCTACTATCTCTACTATTAAACAATTTTTACATAATTATCAAACTATTACTTCAAATAATATGATAATAAGAATATATTTAAAACATAAAATAGAAAAATAGATTTAAAAGGTTAGGTAGGTAAGATACCAGCCAGTGATCCAAGAGGCAAATGGTCCCCAAAGTTCACCAGAGAGTTTAGCGCTCCAGAAGTAGAGTCCAGCAGAAGTTGGGTAGGCGGAACAGATCTCAGCCATTGATAGGCCCACAGTTAGTGTAAAGAAGCCCACTATTGGCCATCCGTACACCATTGTCTTGGGCCCACCGTATGTGAGGCCCGTCCCAAATAAAGTAGTTACACCTGTCAGAACTGATATGATGGAGAACGAAACACAGAAATTTGACAAAGCCCTACAAAAACGTACAAACATATTAATCTTTTTCTCTTTCCTTTCTTGGGTAAATAACATTAACATATCATTATTGCCAGTGTCAGGTATATGTCCGTATTTCTGATTTTTGTAACAATTTTTTCTGTGTATATTCGTTAGAGTAACATTTTCTTTGGCTACAACTTATGATCTAATCTCTAATATATCATTAAATAATTTGATTTAATCCACAGAGAAGAAAGGAAATGAATTGTAATTTATTTACCTTTTTATAGGAAAACTTAGAGAAGTACGAATCCTTTCAAATTAAATTTTAATATTGTTGGAGAGAAATAGTACTATTACAATAATAACGGTAGCTAAAACAATATGGAGAAATATAAATTCAGATAATGTTAAATTGTTAATATATTTTAACCCTCTTTTTTCTACATATTAAAAAAAAAAACCTTTATACTCGAATTTTTCAAAAATACAAGTTTTTATCCTTTTCTTTAAAACGGTAGATCACATAATCAAGAAAATCACTAAAATTGAACAGTTAAACTTATTGGATTATTTAGCAAGCACACCCATTAAACACGCTTAATTACTCCCTCCAACTTATACAAAAATGTGTAATTAACGTGGCACCTTTTTTTTCTAGCTCCACTAGCTTTAAATTTAATTTTACAACATTCTACGATCAAGAAAAAACAATCCTAACTTTCATGGTTGAGAGAAAAAAGTAACAGGTATATGCTTGATTATTTATTTTTAAACTAAATCAATTTGAGGGGTAGAAAACGCATTCAAAATTAATTTAAAAATTCAACGATGAAAGGAGCTCTGTTGTATCTCTCTGTTTCTTCACTCGAGTCGAGAGCTTCGATCGAATCTTTTTCTTTATTTATTTGTGGACCAGATCTCAACTAATTGAGATTCCAACTAGCAGATCTTTTCGAGCAGATAGAGAGAGAGAGAGAGAGTGAAAGGAAGGGGACGTACGAGAGGCTGCGGCTGAGTTCTTGCTTATATCCCAGTTCATTCAAGCGAGTGTCGTCGACGGAGATATTATCATCACCGATGAGTCCTCTTCCACCGTCGTCATCGCCGCCAGGAAGACGATGATAAGGAGGGGCAGTTATATCATTAATATCTCCATATACTCTAATTTTTTCGTTCTCCATTCCTTTCCGGCCAATTCACATAAAGGCGATTCACACACTCCGACAGCAACTTACCGACTTGAGTTTACAATTTAAACTCAAATCTAAAACATTAGTGGAGTAATATATATCTAGTAAATATAATTCTCATAACATCTTGATAAAAAGATCAACAAATTCATAATTGACCCCACTTGCCCTCATATACCTCTATCCAGGGATGGAGGGGAAGATACAATAACAGAAGTAGTTAAATGTCGGAGGCTGAAGGAGAATATATATGGTTTATATTCTATTATTTTTTAAAGTTCACACGGAACAAATGCCTCCATTAAAAAGAAAAAGGAAATTAATTCTTCAGAGTGAAAAAAATTGTTGCGATATTAAATAGAATGTTTAGTGATACTTTTCAGTGACAAAAAATAATTCTAGAAATATTTATTATTCTCGCGGTAATTTTTTACTCTCACGGTATCAATGCTATATTAAAGTCGGTTGCTATAGATTTAAATTTTAATGAAGGATAATGAATAAAACTCAAATTCTTAACCTAAAAAAAATGCTTACAGAATCTCAACAATTGAACTAATTTGTTTCCACAATAAACACTTTCAAAATATGTAACAAATTTTTACAATATTTTTTCTCAATATTTTTATTTTGCACAAATTGACTTATCCTCGTTTGTTAAGGGGAGCAATCACAATCTTATACCAAGAATGTGCTTCTTTTACTCCCATCCCAAATTCGTCTCATTAACATGACTAGTAATATGTCCTGAGGACCATTGATTATTACACATTACCATCTAGAAGTCGTCCATTAAACTTTGCAATTATACATAAACATAACTTCCAGGTCATCAATTTTATTTTCAATCGGAGTAGCTTAGACCGACCTTTCCATCTCACTGGTACTTTGTCCTGAATTGTCTTACGATATAACGAATTCAAAAAGTGATGCGTTTAAAAACTTGTCAACTGCGATGCTCCGCGGTGGGTAGTGTAGAAAACTATGATTTTAGAGAAATAGAAGAGTTTAGTTTGAGGTAATAAAACAACATGGTTGCTTGAGCTCTTCATTCCATTTAAACTGCCAAAAAGAGAGGATATACACAACATAACCCAAATAGAACGAGTTTCAATCAAAATTCAATCCATAACAAGTTGGGAATAACAGATGGAGCATTTAATATGTTTAAGAAAAAACAATCGTCAGGCTTAACTAGATGTGTATATACAACAATATAGCAGAAGTCATGCGCCTGTCAAACTAGATCGAGGTTTTAGTTGAAGTTTAAAAGTATATGCAGACTCTAAGCTAGCTCCATGCTTACTCCTGTGGTTTTTCGGCTAATTAGAAGGCTAAACACGTTTGTAACTTTGTACTAATTTCATCGGGTTTGAACACCTCAGTGACTCGTCTGTTTCTTGCTAAGAAGAAAACTCAGCTCTAATGCTGTTGCCCACTTTCTATTCCATCCAGCGTAGGACTATCCATGCCATTGTGAGTTTGGATGTATACATTCTGGCGCTCTGCTCGATGTACACCAAGGCAATTAATATTGCTGGATGAGGAATTGGGGCCGCTTTGGGATTCTGCCAGTGACTGGAAATAAGCGTGAGGCCCCCAACCTGCGGTAAAATCAAAATGTGAATTTTTGAGCATAATGAAGAAGTTGAAACTTGAAAATGTGAGATTAGCTGATGCAGAAAAAATGAGCTAGCATGAGAAGAGCATAGGAGTAGGAACTATTTTTGAATTAGGCACATGTGAGTGATGTGACAGCATAGAAATATGTAAAACAAACAACTATTTTTGAATTATTCCATAGCTATATAAAAAAGGAAATTTTAATGAAAAATTCTAAAAAGCAGCGCCGAATAGTAAAAAAGGTGGTGCATTTACTTCAATACTGGTGTGCTCAGGCACATGAGTCTAGAAGTTACTGGCAGAGAGCGAAGGTAGCTATAGTTTGCCAATTATTTTTGGACTAAAGACTAACTCTAAGTTGATCAAAGAAGTTCTTAGGGAGAGTAAAGAGAGGTGGATCAGTTTAAGTTGGATCCAAGGAATGTGATTGTCAGATTGTGGTGCATCTGTATTTGGACAAAAAATTGAAGACTTGCTAAGAATTAGGGGCGAAAAGATGAAGTTTAGGATTAATATAGAAGATACGAGCTTAGGACATATGTGCAAGCATGCCGATCAAGAATGCAATCATATGACTAGGTGAAGTTCAAGTAATGCCTAATATGAACTTCAAGCATTTGATGATCCAATGGAGAAGTAACGTGTGGAATTCTAGCTTGAGCACAGCTTCAAGAAGTGGAGATTAAATTGAAGCAAGTGTTGAAGTTGGAGTAATTGGCAGTGATTTATATACGGTTGAAGTTGGAGTAATTGGCAGTGATTTATATAGGGTGTTTTTGCCTTTTATTTCCACTTATATGCATGGCACTGCTATCAGGAGATCATTCTTATCAAAT
>CM025781.1:3895957-4002983 GCA_014636745.2 Centella asiatica | reverse complement strand
TTGTTGTTTCTCTCTCCGCGCAGGTTTGCCAGTTGCTTCTTTTTGTTACCCCCACCCCCCCCCACCCCCAAATTATAAAACGAAAGCGGCACAATTGCAAGTAATTTCAAAATTTGAACTTCGAATATATAAGGAAATACCATCAATGTCATATGGAGGTGGAAAGAACTGCAAGTAACAAAAAGAAGCAACTGTCAAGCCTGCACGGAGAAAGAAACAACAATAAGATTAACTAATTTACTTATAGTAGCAAACAATAAAAAAAATATCAGTACTTATAGATCACCATCCAAATAAAACTACCTAGAACACCTCCAGCAAATACATCTTGCCAATGATGCCAATAGTCATCAACACGTGAAACTCCCACCAGAGCTGCAACAAGCAAGGGAAGGAAGACAATGCAGAGCTTTGCAACATGGCCTCTACGATCGAATACCCTGATTTTTCCAGATAAGTACCAAGCCAGAAAACCAAGACCGGCAAAGGACCCTGCATATCCGTAGCACAAATCTCATAAACTTGTGCTAATTTGCTTAGCTTAATTTTACACTCTTAGGGAACAAATATTACATGATGTGCTTTTCCAGACCCTAAGAATTAAAGCCACAACAATTCAACCTGCTCCCAAAAATGCATGAAGATACATGAGCAAACTTTAGTCTTACACTTGGTTACAGCAGAGGAACTTATACAGATGAAGTTTACATAATTGAACCTTCCCAAGTAGTTACAAAATCAGAAATTCTGTAAGAGACGTTTTAGTAGTCTACAAAAAGAAGAAACAGATAAATATGTACATCTACGTATATCTATGTGTGCTCCCTCTATTCCAAAATATAAGATCGGTATTGACTTTTGTATACTCAATACCAAATTTTTTCAAACTTGAAAAAAAAAACGAACATTACTTATTTTGTTTTCTTAGTAATTAAATCTTGTGATTGGTGGTACCTCCAATAGTTTACAACATCTATAATTGTTTGTATTAAACTAGTGAAATTGTCTTAAATTGAAGTTAGAGAACACTGCAATTTTCAAGTGGTTAAATCTTCTAATTAGTAGTACTTCTTCAATAGTTTACAACACCCATAATTGTTGTGTCCAAAACTTGATGAGATCCTCATCAAGTTTGAAAATGTGATCGACTTTACAAAAATCAAAAGGTGATATTATTTCTTGGAACAAAGACAATATCTGCATGCATGCATGTGTAAATCGACCTTGGTACACTATGAAAATAGTGATGATAGTAACATTAGTTAATTAATCAAAACCTTTTCTTTTTAAAGCATCTAATAAAATACAACGATAAAAGTCATGCAACCTCTGTGACAACTGAGAAATAATGCTAATTCATCAAGCCATTTACATTCGAGGAAGTGAAGTGGAACCAAGAAAGTAGACAGCTAAAACTTTGATCCAATTATTACAAAAGGTTCTAAAACATAGATTGATGACTTGAAAGTTGTAATAAAAGTATGTCTTTGTTGAGGAGATGTACTCCATCGAGCTATGCAATATGTATCATTAGGAAACACACCTAATATGGTTGAGCTACTTACATGAAGTATGTCCGCTTGGGAAACTTTTATGCCCTTCTTTAATAACACTCTTTGATCCAGTACACATAACATTCTTTGTGGTACGATCAAAGACCTGAATATGAGACATACCATTAGTGACATATCAGATGAAACTTGAAAACTAACTCAAGCCAACTAACGAGGACCCACCCCTTTGCCATCAGGGAAGCAGCGCCAGAAGAAGTCTGGACGAGGTCGACCAACAGCATCTTTAATTGCATCAGTTATAACTCCAGTTATAAGAACAGCAAACATAAGCCCTGACCATGGCCAAAAAGTAACTAATATCAATGCAAATAACAAATTGCAGATGGAATCCTTACAAAATCATTTAGCAATATCATGAGTTACCTAAGATAGCTTGATGCAAGTCAAAGACATCCCTCCTTATGAAGTAGTATATGATGATGACAGCAACAGGAAGTAATACAGCAACGATCTGTTAAAGACAGATAACCAAGAGACTATGTTATATTTGCAATTAAAGGAAAACCAGAGTATCCAAAGGTTCCTTGCAGTTTGCTACTTGCTAAATTATGACAAAAAATGCTTACTGGAACAGCCCAAAAGGGAACCGTGTTGTCCTGCAGTGGATACTTTAAGTCTTCCATCATATTCTCTCCAACAAATCGGTAAAATGGTTCAATTACATTCAGAACAACTTCTATAACCACGAGAAGTATAAGAATAAGCCAATCGTGCATGTGCAACCTCACAACATGAGTTCCATGGGATCTTATGGTATGGGCACCAAGTTGTATCTCTGGCATCTTAGCCAACTACAACAAATAAGAGATCGGTTACTGAATAAATCATTGAAATTTTGATTATTAACACAAAACCAAAAATCAAATGAAGAAAGGATCAAAGGAGTGAAAATAAAAATAAGCAGAAATCAATATTAAAATGTACACCAAATCATGCCCCTACGAAAACAATATATCGAGCATTAACCATGTCAGATATGAAAACTGACCGCTGTCAGTACAAATTATGACATTCAACTACCTAAATAATTGAATTTAGTCTCTTTAAGGCTTGTCCAGATATAATCACAACAGTTGACTCTCCGTCAAAACATAAATTATTACAGAGGGGAAAAAATCTGCAACAATAGAGACATATAGATAGGCCATTTTTCATATTATTCAAGGCAATTACGCTACAGAACATATAAACAATTGATCAAGTATCCGGACAATCACCCAAGCACATCATGGTTCGCAAAGGAAATTCAGCCAACTAGCCATGAAATTCCCTAAATATAACCATGATTTCAAAACATATGAAATCAAATCATCATATCAATTAATGAATAATGCGACACTATATAAATGTAAAATATATTTATGGCGCAATTTCGAGTACTGATTACTGATAAACATGCTCTAGTAAAATAAGGCCTAAAATCGTATATATAACCTGTCATTCCAAATTCTCATAGTTTTACAGGTCTTAAAATGTAGAGGAAAGCATATAATCAGCTATAGATTTAAATTTTCACCTTATACAGCAACTGGTTCCAATTTACAATTTCTGTACAACTATTAACACTTTGAAAGTACTAGCTCATACTTCTGATCTCGTTTCGTATGCTTCATTTCTCAACAAGCAGAAGGACAAAATCCATAAAGAAGATGAAAATAAATAGCGTTGAGATTCACCGGAGAAACCGAAAAATAAATAGCAAGAGATAATGAATCAGACGGCGAAGTCACCTGAAAGCAGCTGAAGGAGGAGGTCGGAGATTTCGCCGCGTTCAGACACTATGTGTACAAGTGTGTGAGAGAGAAAGTAAAGAGCGTTACTTTACGCGGACGAGACAAAGTGCGAGTGATGATAGAGTGGTGAGGTTTCACCAAATCCCATGCTTACAGCTCAGGGAAGTAACCCTTCAAAATTCAAAAGTTAAACCCCGAAAATAAAACCTAAACTCGAAATCCAGATACCCGACAAGGACAGCAGAATAAGTCGCGCTGTAGTTGAAAAGGACAGGACTTCTAAGGGTATATAAGTAAGAACTGACTTCAGCGGCCACAAGATTTTTGGTACGTTTTCTATTCCCGGCCTTTTTTCGGTTGACCAGGCTAGGGTATATAAGTAAATCTCGATACCCCTACTAAATTTCAATTTTATTCCTAAAATTGTCATAAATAATATGACATAATTAAAACAAGAGAATAATGTCCCATATAAAAAATTTATTTTATACCGTTTATAATAATTTTTAGAATGAAATCAGAATGTTATAGAAATACAAAAATTTATTAATTTCAATTAGCATTATAAAAGTAATTAAGTTGAACAATTTTTTTTACATATCTTTAAATTTTTATATCATCTATGTAGGATTGTAGGGGCAATTAATTCAACAGAATATGATATGTCCATTGTGATCTGTCTATTTGGATTTAAATAGTATTGATTTTAATTTTTTATAATATAAATTATATCGTTAGAATTTAAAATAAAATAAACCTAGTTAAATAGATATCGCTGACTTAGATGACGAGTCGATAGAATCAGTATCTACAAATTGACATCGTACTAAAACATCTGCATCTCATATCTTGTAGCATGGTCTTAAATTTTTGTTTCAGTGGTGCTTTTATATTTATATTATCCATTCAAAGATTTTGTGGAATAAATTTGATATTTACACGTATATACTTCTAACATACAGTAAAATTTACAAAGTTCACATTTCAAAATTTTAAACTGATATAAGAATACCTCTTACTAAAATTTAAAGAAAAGGAGGAGGAAAAAATTATACAATATAAATTAAATGGGCAAAAATTAAAAAAAAAAAAAAAGGTAACCAAATGGGTTCTGTTTTGATAATTTTACTTTAACTACAATTTAGAAATCCTAGAATTTAGAAGTCCTCAACGTGGTTGAGACTGTTAAGTAGCTTCAAGGCTGCTCCCACATAATGTTGTGAGATGAAAAACTATATATTGTAATACATAGAAATGAAGTACATTTCTTGTGCTATTTTTGGCTTTACTCATTTAAATATGATGGAGTATTTTTCTGGAAAGTAGTTCCACTTTATATGATGGATTACTTTGTGCATTTTACATAGGAAGTATGTGCGTTTCTTAGTGATGGTATTCTTATTAGTTGAATCCTACACCGGTTGAACTCACTGCCAGTAATTCAAGAATCCTTGTAGGCTGTTACTATTACAATATCTAGTCAACTCTTTATCTTTAAAAGCACTCATTAAAATTCAATATATTTTATGTAGTACTTTCTTTTAAGGAGTATTAGACATTTTCCTCGATTCCATGTTTCATTATGTGAGATATATATATATATATATATATATATATATATATATATATATATATATATATTCACTTTTAACTTTATACACATAGAATAACAAATAATTTATAATATCATGCAATGATTAAAATTATTTAAAGAATTATTCCTTGTGGGAGATAGTGAATATTAATGTTTAGATTTTTATGTTTAAAATCAGTAATGCAAAGTGACCCCTTAAAAACTGATTGAGAAGTGTTCTGTACAGATATATTGGCCCTTAATAAATTCACCTTTTAACTTAATTATTGAGGGATTCTATTATTATATATTTCTTGTCAAAGACGTCCCATTTGTTCTTTTCTTGTCATGCCTTCTTTTAGTATCTTTACTGATATTTCTAACAATATAGTCTTGTAGTTCAATTAATTGCTTTTAGGAGTAATGTCTAATATGGACCTTCGAGGCAGCAATGCACCGAAAGAGAAAGCAAACCAACTAAATTCACAGTATTATTATTTGCAAATTGTTCGAACGAGAGATAAACGACCGATAGTGATAGTCTAGTGGTAAAGACCCAATCTAGGAGTCGCAACTTTCAAGTCTATCCAGCAGAATTAGGAGTATTATTTGCAGAGAGAAAGTAAGATAAGTTATCACATTCCCACTAGGATGAATCCTACGTGTAATAGATTAGGAATTATCAAACAGACCGACCGAAAGAGAGAGAGATTTGTGTGCTTGCGGGTTAATTTATGTTTGATGTAAAAAGACTACTCCATTCCATGAATAATTATAAGAATTCAAACCAGGTAAACGTTGGTCATTTTTCAGTTGTAACACTCTGTATAAGCTTTGATCAGGCACTAACGCATAATATATTGAAGAACATCTGCAACTGATGTGGCGTACACAACCTCGTAGAATATATTTACTGTCAAGTGTCAAAAAATGTACAGAATTACCAACTGATATATCCACAGAATTCTGAAGACTAGCTAGAAATAACAAGGAAAGGATGCGCACAAAGAGCTTATACTAAAAGATACAAATTCTACTTGCTGCCTGATTCCATGTCCTCCAGTGTTGAGCTTGGATCATGGCCTAAAGGAACTGTCACAAATTCATTGTGATATCGCGCAGCTTGCTGATTTGGAGATTGGAATTCCATTGAGTTCATGTTGTATCCGTTGATAGGAGGGGCTTGATGTGCATTAGAATGCGACTGTTCTAAGGCGTCAAAATGTGCATAAGGTCCCCATCCTACAAATAAGATCAGAATGCATGCATAATAAGCATTTGGAACAAAGATTTAAAGGTAACTAAAAGCGTAACAAGGAATTTTGACAAAACAAAAATGAAAGACCATACCATTAACGTGATATGGTGGTGGGAAAAATTGAAGATAGCAAATTGTTGCCACAACAAACCCTGAAATTGATCATGTAGATGTTAAGTAATACTTCAATCAAACAAGATGATGCAAGATCAGTACAATAACCCTGGGGAGAAGGGAGAACAAACCTAGGAGACCCCCGGCAAACACATCTTGCCAATGGTGCCAATAGTCATCAACCCGAGAAACAGCAACAAGTGCTGCAGCAAGTAGAGGAAGGAAAACAATGCATAGTTTTGCGATATGACCCCGGTGATCAAACGCTTTAATCTTTCCTGCTAAGTATAAAGACAGAAACCCCAGACCAGCGAAGGACCCTGCAGTAGCATCATGCTATATGTCAGATTCACAAATTGCATTGGACAGTAATGTAGCTTCACAAATCAAATGAACAATTTCTTAAATACAAATCATATATTAGTAGAATGATTGACTCGCTGGTTGGCAGACTGAATTTTTGAGACATTAAGATAAGGAACCCTCTATATGTGATTTGAAATCTCATAGTTTTCTTGTGTATGTTACTGTGATGAAAAATAAAAAAAGGCTGTCCACTAAACAGAAACAGTCGTATCAAGACTTCTTGAGCTAAAAAGCCAGTTTGCAAAAACAAATAATTGAAAGAGATAACGAATTTGCAATTATATTAATAAATCAAATGGTTTATTAGAGATACCAAGTTTAAAATCATAACTTAATATATAACGTGCGTAAAATAAATTCTATCATGGACTCATTTCACGGTTATATATAGTTCTCTAAAATTATAGTTCAAACACAGAGCAAGAAGTGTGCTTACATGAAGAATGACCACTAGGAAAGCTCTTATGTCCTTCCTTTATGTCAGAGTCTTTTCCATGACACACAACATTTCCCCAACGATCATACAACTGGAAATTGAGAAGCAAAATATCCAAAAAGTCAGTAATCAATATAAAATATCACTACAAATTGTAACACAACAGCAGAGGGCAACCTTCTAAAGTATGACTCAAGTTTGAGGAGCAAAGTTTTTCAAAAATACAAACCTTCGTAAATAAAAATTCCAGGAAAAAAAAAAAAGAACAATGTGAATAATTGTAGAACTGTTGAAAAATGGTTGTGGTCATTCCCTTTTTCTCTTTTTTTTTTTCCTTTTTCCTTACACTAGATGGTGGCCAACATTGAAAAATTATGAATGCTGTTTAGTAGAAAATTAGTAATGATTCTAAAGTTAATTACCATCGTATATTATATGCTAACAAGATAGCAACATTGCTGTGTACAAATGACAGTTTATATAAATATCCATAATTTAGGGCAGCATACATCTTTGCCATCGGGAAAGCAGCGCCAGAAGAAGTCTGGTCGAGGCCGGCCAACTGCATCCTTTATTGCGTCCGTAAGAACTGCAGTTATCAGTACAGCAAATAAGAGACCTGCACATTGAGTATGTTCAAGTCATTAGTTAGGTCTAGACTTCACAGCAAGAACAATTTCAGGCAATGAGAAAGAGGCTCCTCAAGGGACACTTGATGAAAAGGTAAGCATGTAGTTACCTAAAATGCTATGGTGTAAGTCATGAACACTTCTTCTCCGGATGTAGAAAAGGTTGAATATTACAATAGGCAACAACACTGAGTACATCTGTATAATAAAAAAATTGACTCATCAGTTATGCTGCCTTTAAACGAACGAACATGGGTCAACAAAAAGCCCAAGGGATGGTGGAAATGGCAGAGACCTTGAGCATTACCGTGAGGTCACTTGCTCCAACCCCCATTTGGGGCCTAAGTTACATTACATCCAAAAACATAATAAAACATAATTATGTGACAACAGGAGAAAGAGATTAAGAGAGCTTTGGGAAAAAGTAAGCAGCCTTATTTCATTTGTTTCTCTAATAATACAACTCAATATTACCTAATGCAGATTAGACATTTACAAACAGTATCATCAAAATCACCGCCAACCCCAATCTGATAACGAATAATATTATCTATAATGAAGACGTGAGCATTGCTTGAGGATATGTAACTTCCCGAAAATAAATACTTCATAACAACCAAAACAAACTAATTACGCAATTCTGGAGAACTAATAAACCAAAGATTAGAAACATTCAGATTACTCAACCAACAAGAAACTCACTGGAACAGCCCATACGGGCACTGTGTTGCTCTTCATGGGATATTTAAGATCAGACATCATATCCTCCCCAACAAAGCGATAGAACGGATGGATGACATTTAGGATTACTTCTATCACCACAAGTAATAGCAAGATAAGCCAGTCATGCATATGATTCCTTGCAACAGAGGCTCCATGAGACTTGATAGTATGACCACCAAGCTCAACCTCCCTTGTCCTGCCCTGTCACATGAAACAAACCAAATAAGCTCACACTGATTATTTTTCAGAAGTTCCCAAAGCCTAAATCTGTGCATCTCAAACATTAGAAAATTGCTTTATGGCATATTTGAGAATGGAATGCCAAATCATTAATTCTCTTAATTCTGCCATGGTAACTACTCAAGTAAATCTCAGTTTCATGGATTACTCACACAAGTTCATACCGAGTTTTGAGAAAACAAAAAACAACAAAATAACAAATATAAAAGGCATGCTTATTGTCTTCAGCACTAAATCTAACAAAAAAAAAAAAAAACTTCTCCATTATTTGTGAATGTTCGGTATTTTCCATTTCTAGTCAAGCAGCCACTAATCTGGTCTCTTCTAAATTTCAAAACTGTCGGTATAATAAGACAATCTTGTATACCAATGAAATCGAATAACAACACTGCAATTCAATAACACATCACTTCTTCCTGAAAACGAAGTAATGCTCTTCCTCAAACAAATTCTACAAAGTTCAGCAAATCAAGATCAATTACAACAAATAATTCTCGCTCAATTCAAAACATATCAAAAAACGCAAGGCTACAAGCACTTCAAATAAAACCTCAAAACCCACTAGATTCTGATAAACAAACAACACACTCTGTACATTATTTTAATTATATTATAAATCTGGACCCTAAAAAACTAGATGAATCAAACAATAACATCTACTAAGAACAAACAAAAGCAAAAGCACAAAATTATCATTGTTCATATTAGCAATTTAACATATCAAAAGAACATGAAACCTGAAAGGCATCTCGGAGATTAGGTAAAGGTACGAAATCCTTCCAACCCATTAATGTATCAAATCACCAAACTCAGTCGCCGGAATCTTAGAACAAATGTGCCCAACTATACCAAAATAACAAAGATTATTATACCCTAAAAAAACCCACAAAACTGTGAGAAAAGTAAGATTCAAAGTAATGACTCCATTATAATCATATCTTAAAGGAACATCGTGTGAATCAAAACAAAAGAGAGAGGGCAAACATTATCATTGAAACACTATTACCTTTTTCTTGAGAAGAATTTTTGATGTAAAATTTGGAAATTTAATCAAATGGGACCTTATGTTTTCCGGTAACAACTACCCCCACTTCGTAAAAATACCAGTTACCGGACTCGACGTTCGAGATAACGACTACATATATACGTATACATATCTGTATATATGTACAGTTATTCACAGTATATAAATTGCTTAGAATCATGTCGTCGAACTTTCTTAACCGTCGGATTCATTCACTTGGTCAAATGGAATTTTGATTAATTAATTTTATTTTTTTGTCAAAGGCCGTAAGGGCTCAGCTGACGGCGTCGTGATTTTCGCAGCAACTGATACACGGCGATTCTACCGTTTATTTTCTTTTCTTTTTCGTTTTTTTTAAATAAAGAGAAAAATGTACTAAAAAGAGTCGTACGAGTAGGCCGCCTATTTGCAGTCAAAATATTTCAAAGTTTCAAACTGTATTTATTTTTATTTTTTTTGTTACTAATGCAATTTATGCTATGTGTACAGTGTACTCGTTTCGAATTTCAAACCAGAGTCCTCTTATATAGGCTAATAAAACTTTAGGTTTACTTTCTTTTTTTTTTAAATAATTTTGTCGTCAATATATGAAAGAATAAATATTAAAAATTGTACTTAAATTCATCCACTACTTCTTAAAGTGAATAAGTTTTTGAGTAAGGCAGATTTTAAATCTTATAAATTATATAAAAGTACATCTACTCAGTATATTTGTTAAGGAGTTGTAAATAGATGCATAAATTTTTAAATGATAACTTTTTATTTAACTAAATAAAAAATTGTACTAGCTCATTGAGTCACCTTCTATTCAACCAAAATATATATATATATATATATAAATGAGGAATTACACTCGGTCAAATAATAACTGTCTGAATAATTGACAAAAGTCTTTGGTTTATAAATCTTTAATCTTTAAATCATATGTCTCTTTGTTAAGTTTGAGACTATATTTTAGTGTTGAACCTTTTTTATTTTTTGATTATATAACATTCGTCGGGTACTATTAAGATATTGAGTTTTAACATATAATTTGTTTATAATAATGTTCTTCAAGCATGATGTTTGTCATAATATAAGAATAAACAATGTTATTATTTATAGGCAAACGATTCATAACTTATCTCCAAACCCTTGAATTTAAATTTGGACGGTTATGATGAGTTTCATCTCTCTCCACATTCTTTTGTCAAACAAGCGAATGTGAAGAGATAAATTCTAATTTCAAAATTACAACAATTGTTATACAAACGGACAAGTTATACAAGATTACTAAAAAGCCCATAGTTAATTCAATAAGACATACCAAAAATATGAATTAAAATAAAAATACTTTCTTACTAAATAAATTAAATATTAAAATAAAAATTATAAATAATATTAAAATAAAAATTTTACTAAATAAATTAAAATTTAAAATTCCTAAGCAGTGCTATTAATTTTAAATAAAGTAATAGTATAACAAAAAAAGTAAAAAAAAATACAGATTAAACATTAATTTTAATTAGTATTGTTAAAATGTAAAAAATAACCACAAACAAAAAGTAGAACTAACTTATAGATTATTAATACTAACTACGTCCGTCAACAAAAAGTAAAACTTAAATCATATATTATACGTACCGCAACTCAATTCATTTGCTTGTTTAATAAGCGGACGGAACCACGTTGTTGTCCAAGTCCGATGGCTTGTGGTATTATTTCAAAAATAAGCGGGATTGAATACTTTGACGAGTTATCATGTAACCTCTGGTGCATATTGGCATTTAACATTGCTATATTACTGTGCTTTTATCCGTTAAAGTTCATTTAGTGATTGTTGACTAATTTTAGATATATTTTTAGATAAATATATCTAAAAATACATATCTTCTTTACATGTATAATACTAGTGACATTTTCTCATAACATAAAAAATAAATAGAAAGCGTCCACAGAGTGGAAATGGATAATCCGCAAATAATAATATTTATTTTTTTAATTTAGAGTAATAATAATGCTATGAGTAGTAGTAATAATACTAACATTTATTTGTAAATAATATAATACTAACTTTCGTTTTTATTATATTTTTAATAGTATATATACGAATAATAAGTTATTTTTTATTACAATTAGCCCGAATACTAATAGGTATCAAAAATATTATTTGGTAATTTTATTAATTGGACTACTATCTAAATCAAATTATTTACATTGAATTATGTCATGATTTTTAAATTTGTGACACATTGTATCTCTCTTAATGATATAATTCCATGGAGACATTCAACACAACTCATGCGCACACAACACATTGCATCATAAATCTCAAAAAAATTAATACCAATTTTATTTCATAATCACCGTGTACTAATAACACTAATTATTGTAATATTTTATAATAATCATATTAATTACAAAACTAATAGTACTATAATATTTATAATTATTAGTAATACTAGGTACTAATACAATTAATTTTATTATAATACTAGCTAGTATTACTATTAGTAGTACAACCGTTCAAATTATAATTACAAATACTATTATTATTAGTAATCGCTATTACATATAATATTATATGGGTATTAGCTTTTAAATATAATTACTAATAATGATAATTAGTAATTATAATTACTAAATGCTAAAAATTATATTATTTTGAGTATTAATAATAGTGTCAACTAATATTAATATAAATTATTAGCCCTAGTTGAGTAAAAACATTACTGATGCATTAAGTAAACTTATCATAATTGTACTATAATTTTGGACATTAATTTTTTTTAAAATATAAATTGTAGATAAATTAATATTATCCTTCAGGTATAGTCAATTATAAGGTATTTTAACATATAAAATATATTTTTATCATTTATTACCATTTATTTTAATTTTAAATAATTAAAAATAGTATAAAATGAAAGGTATTTTGATAATAAATTTAATACTAAAGTGAAATTAATGAAATTTTCTCTTATTAAAATAATATTTTGTATGTCAATACATGTTAAAATGTCATTCACCCTTTATTATAATAGTTAATTATATTAGCAATTAGTATTACTACAATCAATTAAATTGATAGTGATTTAAAATTTAATATATCTTTATTTCACTCAAGAAGTTAAAATATATTTTTAATTTTGGAATATAAAATAATAACAATTACTATTATAACACATAGTAATTAGTATATTGAAATATTAGTATATTAATAATTAACAATTAGTAATAGTAACTAGTAAATCGTGTAATCGAAACTAGTAAATAATGTAATAGTAACATAGTAAGTAGTAAGTAGTAATTAACATTATAGTAATTAATAATAAATTTAATAGTACTCCGTATATTTGTAATTAGCAATAGTATCTATAATTAATATTAGTAATTAGTATTGGTGACTAGTAATTACAATAATAATAATTCACATTTGGAATTAGTACTTAGTAAATACAATTACTAATGGTAATTATATTTAGCATTAGTAATTAATAATAATTCATATTTGTAATTATTGTCGTATAATATTGTTTGTGCGAAATAAAGTTTTCTTTTGGGGATATTTTGCTCTTTTATAAAATATGTTACTAGTTAAAAGGGTATTTTTTAAACCTCCTATATAACAGCCGGACATAGAGAGAGATAATTCAATAACTTAAATTGTATTTTCTTACTTCATGTCGGCTTGTACAACAGGCATATTCCGCTCGTATAACAAGCGCATATGGAGAGAGATTATATAATATCAACTTTTTAATTTTTAATTTAATTTACATGTGAGTTAGTTTGTATAATAACATAACTAACCTTAATTATGAACAAAAGTAAATAATGGACCACCAAATAGAAAGAAGTAATTTGTCAAAATTAAAGCTATATATGTACACAATAATTTATTATTCAAATTATTATAAATCTGACGTTTATTCAAGTTTCTAGAGGAGACTTGACAGCTAAAATGACCTTGTTGGGAGGAAACTAAAGAAAAAGGAACTCGGTGGTAATAAACTTTCCCCGAAAGAGGCCCGGTGTTCAAATATGATGGTCTTCTTAGCTATGCGACTACGAATACTACGCATGTTTTATGTTTTTAAGTAACAGACAATAGAGATGCCATATTTTGGCATGGAAAAATAATATTTTGATCGAATTTCTCTTATCTTATTAGTATCCACAATCACGTGAGATATAATTTTATGAAAATTTATATTTTCTTTATAAAAATATCACTTACACCGACATAATAACTTTCAAAATAATTGAATAAAGTAAAATCGCATCAAATTTATAAAATTTTAAATAATAATAATAAGGGCTTTATGGGGTGTAGTTGTGTAAGTCACAAAAATCATTTGAAATAAAGATTTGTTAGATCAAACTAGATAAAATAAAATAATTATTAATGGTGCTTAAAGCATACACCAAGAGTATTTAATTTGAAACACGAGTTCTTGCTCTCCAGCAGGTTATATAGAAAAAATATGTAACCAGAATAATAGGGTTTTAGGACTCCATATAAGCTAAAACAGGTTATATCCATCTAATTGGGTTATCACACAATCTTCCATATAAATGGGTCAAATCTACGTATTTTACCTTTCTGTGTATTAATATTATTAAACTAATTAATAATATTTTATTGCTATTATTTATATATAATTTGAACATACCTCAACAAAGTTAGTAATGGTTTCATAATTTTAGAGTAAATATAGGAACTTTGTCCAATCAAAATCTCTCGCATCTCTTTTTCTCTAATTAATAATTAGAATCAAATGAGTATGAGGAACTCTTTTAACTCAAAAATTGCAAAAGTAATTTGATCACTATAACACTACTCTATCCTTATTGGATTCGATTATTCATATTAAGACAATGACATTTTTTGGACCCATAGATGGGCACTTACCAACGAAATGCCGAAGGACAATGGTCTATGGGCACCCATCTTAGTCATAAGGATATAATATCCTTATATTGTAAAATAAACCAATTAGTTCGGGTTTGATTTACGACAGCTTGATTAAATTTATTTATTTGTACTCGATGACAAAGATAAATAATGATGCAAATACGTTAAGGCTTGAACTTTTATAGTCCGATATGTTAATATTTGATTCACTCAAAAAATTTATAACGATCAGACTTAATTTAAGATTGTACTTGACTTGATAAACTAATAATAAAATTATACTAAAAACATAATATTATAGTTAGACTTTAGCAACACATTGCTCAACTCAATTTAATAAATTTATACACTCATGCTATGTTTGTTTAAGCATGAATTAACGGAACCTTTAAGGCACTTTAAGAGAATTAGTATTTCAGTTTTAGGCCTTTTGCTTTGTAATTTGAATTCCATCTATTGACTTCTCTACTTTTGTTGCTAGGGCGTTCGGAAAAAAAATAGTTATTTTTTGTTTAAAAAAAATAGGGTTTTAGTTTTATCTTATCATAACAATTTTATGCTTAAAATAATGTTTAATAATTAAACACAAATTAGATTCTTATTGACAAAAGGGCGACAGCTATATACGAACAAATAAGCAATAATGCTACTCCCCTCTATAATACGTCCATATGTCTGCTTGCTAATTGGCCTATTAATCAACTCATTACTTTATTAGGTGCCATGAGAGTCAAATTAATAATAAACGCGTCTAAATTTTGTAGTTTTCGTTTATAATTTGTTAATCTAACGATGAAAACAAGATCTAAAAACTTAATCCTGTGGATCAATTCGACCCCTAAACAAAATTTCGATCTACCAGAGATTATAATCATGTTTAGAAGCCATGAACTAATCACGCTTATGATTATTTCATCCTTTTTAGACATACTTCGATCACATAAAAAGAAAAAGAAAAAAAGTGCAAGTTTTATTTTATTTTATTTTATGTTCGAATCTATTGAAAGTACTATCCATCCTAAAAGAAGTGTCTAATGAAAAAAAACTCTATTTATTGGAACATGTAAACTCAAAATCACAACAAAACAAGATACCTTTGTCATTAAACTATCACCCTTGGTGTAGTGCAAACCTTAATCACATTAATTTCTGAAAACTTTTGACCTTTAAAAGTGGAATTGATCATTCATTCATATATGTAAAGTTGATATAGAATCATGTAAAAACAATAGACGTATATTTGAGAATCATAAATCATACTCACAAAGTATAAAAAATTTTAAGTTATAGTCCCCATTTTCTACAAAACGCAGCTACATTTTAATTTGGTTGTATTAAATTGTAAAATTTTGAAATTCAAATTATTGCAAAAATTTAACAAAAATTTGATATAATAAAAAGTTTATTTTGTTAGAATTTTGATATATTTTGAATAAATTTACAATCGAAATAAATCAAATTCAAATTATAAATTTCTACAAAAGTATTAGATAAGCTTTTGAAATATAACTTTTTTTTTCCCTTAAAAGGAATGAAATATTACTCTATATTTAAAATTAAATATGCCAAACGACTTTTAAAAATTAATATATCTCTATAATTTTAAAATGGAGAGCAATTATATGTCAGGGCCTAATAATGGAATAGAAGGGCCATTTAAGCTAAATAATGTTATAGAGTCAATTGGGCGTAGGCGGTTGGTGATTAGCAATTAGAATGGCGACGTCAGCTTCAGCTTTAGCAAGCTCGCGTTGGGCATCGCATATTTCTTGATGAAGTGAAGATATGATTCCAACACACCCATACACTGGCTCCTCAATTCTGCATCGGGCTTCATAATACATTGAATCTGCTGCTTCACCTCTTAATTCAACCGGCAGTTGCTGCAAATATAAATTGCAATAATTTTTATGTTTGTCAACACTATTAAAAATTAATAGGTGGATAAATTAAAGTCTCCACAAAAAAGAAAAGAAAAGAAAAGGTAATGGGTCATTTTATTATATGGAACGAAAAAAATAAAAAAGAGCTAGAATAAGGATAGAACTCTATTTATTTCGGTTTATATTTTAAAATTTTGACGGTGTAAATTTACAGTAGAATAATTTAAAATTTTAAAAATTTAAACTGAAACAAAAAGAACTATTGTACACCAGAATATGACAAAACTTTTTGTTATGCGTCATTTTGGAGAAAAAAATATCATAAATGAATTATGACAGTTCTTAATCCCTCAACAATAGTTTTTCAAAAGTAAAAACAAAAAATCCCTCAACGATTAAATTGCTACTTTGGAGATCTCAGACTTTTAGTTAAATACTACCATATGACTTAAAATTCAAGTCGAAGAAGAAGTAATTTTATTTCCTTTTTATTAAAAATCATAATTGACTATTTAACTTTTATAGATATATAATTACGTAATTTATTTGTTTTCCGTTTAAATAACAGTTAACTCTGGTCAGCCTTGTAAGGTTGTAAACAAACACAAAAAGTGGCACTAAACTATATATCTATGTGTGTTTCATTCACACTACAAAATATATGTACAAGATTCTTATAATTTTTGTATTAGTTAAATTAAATAAATTCACATCAATTCAGAATTAAAGAAATACTAAGGATTAAAATAAGAATAAATACATTTTTCTATTTTGAATGGTAGAGCGTAATTCTGATTTTGTTATATTGATCATAATGACATTAATCAATTAGGCAAGACAAACAAATAGATACAATATAATCTCATCAAATTCAATTACCTCTAGCATCTTTCCAATGTTGCTAGCACCGTAGATTCTATGAACGCAAGCAAATCTTTGAGGATCATTTGAAGGAAAATAAGGAGAGAATATGCAATCAGAAGGACATCTTCTTCTCAAATACTTGCAAGCTGCACAACGAGTTGAATTCATCATTATTTTTCTCGAAAAATCTAGTAATTACTAATTCTAATCCAACCACAAAGATTCTTCTATATTCTTTTGTTTGCAAGAAAAATCTACTACAGATTTTTTTTTTTTTTTTGTTGAATCTTGATATGGTGACTATTTGTATCGAAGCCTTTAAGCATCTGAAGGCACTGAGCAAGCCTAACAATTTTGTAACGGCTCTTTTTGTGTATTCTAAATAAGGAAAGTTGACAATGGTTTGAGCAAAATTTATGGCCATGTCTACTCCCTTTTCATTTAAATCTTTTTCTATTATATATATATGTATAGTTTTCTGAAAATTTACATACTTTGGGTAGGTATCATATGGGCTGATCCATTTTCAAATAAAGAAGTTAATTAGAGATGATTGTAAACATGCATTATAAAGTTTTTGTTGTAAAAAAAAAAGGCCTTTTTTTGGGGAGTACACCAATCTAATCTTCTGTTTTTTTTGTTTTTTTTTTTGTTTTTGGTTACATCTGCTAGACGTTTTTGACATATAAAAAAAAGGGTTGCAGTTTTTTACAATTTCATGGATGAATACACTAGTCTTCATATTTGATGTAATGACATCAATTTAGTATGTTTGATTGCACTATTTTCCTACAGTGAGCAATTTTGCAGCTCATGCTTAATTTTTGCATTGTACATATAGAACGGTTTTTCCATGTAAAATTCTGTCATAATTTTTTTTTTTGGGTCATTGCTTGCATTATTTCTACTAACAGGTTTATAACCATTTTGACAATTATTCTCTATACAAGCAAAATAAAAATTAAATCTGACACCAAAATTCAGAGTATCACAACTTTAATAATTATAAAACTTCATTGTACATTTGTGCTTGTTAAAATGCTAATATTTCGAGTTCCAATAATATAAAGGGTTTTGTTGAGAGCACTTTCATAAATAATGCATGTTTTATCTCCTTATACCGATCTTAAAAAATTTATGTGTAGACCTTAAAATTGACAATTTTTTTTTGAATTTATAAATTTCACAAATTTAATTTTATAGATAAATATACAAGTCATCCGATTCCTGGGTGGAGTTAAGTCCTTGGAATTTTGGCAGAATGAGGCCACTTAGAATTTGTTTGGGAATAACTTATTTTAAGTTTATTTATAAATTAAAAATAATTAATTTTAAATTTTGCTAATAAGTAAAAGTGTTTGACGTGATAAAAATAAAATTTGGTCAAAGTTACTCACATTTCACCATCTAATAAGTTAAAAGGTGAAAAGCAACAAATTGTAGCTTTTTTTTTTACTTACAATTTAACTAATTAATTTCCTTATAATCTATTGCCAAATACATAAATTTTAAAAAGAACTAATAAATCGGTCAAAACTCCTTATGAGTTGTTCCCAAACAGGCTCTTAACTAGGATCTCGTTATTCGGTCCATCCACGCGATCTTTGTGACGGGCCCTTTGTTAACTGGACCTGACTCAAAATTTGTATTTATGGTTATATATAGTTATATGTCTGAATGCCACTTTTTCAAACATTTTTATTTTTATTTTGAATAAATACTGGATATAATTAATTCTTACTGCTTTAGTTCTGACATATAGAAATTTATCTGACCTATAGAATATTTGAAGAACTTGTGGCAAAATACATTTGGAAACCATACAATTACTTAATAAAATAATAATAATAATTCTTAGAACTGTTATTTGTGATATAGTTAATAAATAGATATTATTATAAGTCTATAAGAAAAGGGGAAACTCCTTTTTCTAATTAAATGCCAATGGCGAAATCCTTAGGGAAAAAAAATTAGGATTCCTTTACTACTCTACATTGTTTAGTTTAATGTTGTGTTTGTTTAACTCTTAATATATATTAATAAACTAAAAATTTGAATGTTTTCAGATATTATATCATTTAGAGTGTTTGTTTAGTTTACAACTTATCTTTTAATAAATTTAATTTTATTGAATCTAGTAAGCCAGGAAAATGAAATTGAATGGATTAAAATCAAATAAAATAGATTAATTTAGATATTTAAGGCGACATATTAAATAAGTAATTAAATTTATATTCAGATTCAGACTTAAATACTTAACTAATTCAGTAAATTCATATCTGGTGAATCTTTGTAGATTCAGACACTTAATAAAACAAATACAACTTAAGTGTTTCATTACTTCGTGTCCGAGATTAAAAGATATAATATATTACTGCAATCCAATATTTTAGCATTCTATAAGATCATGTTTGTTTATGTTTTGAAGATTCAAGATTTTAGAACTATAAATTATATTATTAATTAAAATCTAAAATTTTCAAAATTTAAATTAAAACAAAAAAAAACATAATATTGTTAGAACTAGAGATTAACTTGATAAAAAACAGTACTCGTCACAATGCGTTAAATAACTAACTGAATAAAGGAGTAGGTCGCACATCGATAGTAGACTAAGGCCCCATTTGTTTATGCTGATCGAGCGTTTTATAATTGTTGGTGCTGATCGAATAAGAACATTATGTATTTAGAGCGTTTGTTTGTCCATTTTAATAAGTGCTCAATGCCTCTTATTACCGCCGGATGAAAAAGAGGCACATATAATGCTTATTCGGTAAGTATGATGTTAAACTATGCTTTAGGACCAAGATATCCCTAATTTCACGATTTGTTGCTAGGAAGCTAGGTAATATGCTTAAAAGCAATGTTGAAAAAATCAAGCGGAACAAGACGCTTAAATCACTTTCTAGCGCTTAGAGCTAATAATCAGGATTTAGACGGGTCTTAGGCGGTTACTTTAATAGATTTTTTTTTCTATTTTTATTATTATTTCATAGTTCAACTTTTAATATTATTTTAAGATTTAAACAAGAATCACACAATGAATCTTAAATATAAAACAATTATAATTTAAAAAAAATACTAAAACTAGTGAAATTTTCAATAAGATTATAAAACTAACATTTTTTTAAATTATACTATAAAAATCTTAGTATATGTATTATTTGAACTTTTAAAATCTGAAATGTTGATGTGTTTGTGTTTATGTTTCTATAAAAAAATAAAAATAAAGTTTAATTATTTAAAATAAAAAATATTGAACCTGTCTAGGGCCACCTAAGACCGCCTAAGAGTACCTAAACTCGCCTAGGAGCGCTTAACAATGTTTTTTTCTCGATTTACCCATATTTCCAAGGTATACCATCCGATTATGCCTAGGTGTCCGCCTAGGCCCTTATTACAATATTGTTTAAAAGTTTATGCCATTTCTCGTTTCGTTTGATCACTTTGTGCTTTTTGTTTCATATATAAATTACTACTAATTACGGAACACTATATTGGAATGAATATAAAATGTAATTAATCATATTTATGATATTAAATAATAATATAGTTTATAAATAATATAACTGAATATTGTTAAGAAGTTGGTATTATTGGAATTTTATTAGAATCAAATGTCATATTCAGTTTAATAGTCAAATACACTTATTTATTCGGTAATCAACATTAGAAACGTATTCTTATTAATTCAAAATCATTCCGTTATTGAGTTCAACATTGAACGTTTAATACTTAATAAAACAAAAGAAACCTAACCTATCTTAATTCTATAAAAGATTTAAGTAGGTCACATGAGTAGGTAACTTATTCAGTCGATGCATTAGGCTACTAATATTAAAATGTAATGATACTTATTAGTGTGATGGTCACAAGTCATAACCTTATTTTAGTTGAGCATTCTATCAACTGATTTTTGTATTACCGAGTACTACTTCGCATTTAGCACTCACACCCTTGACTAACAGAAAGAGTGTACTTATACAATGAACTTGTCTCAAAAATGATAGTTTGCCCGCTTACATTGGTCAATGACAGTATCAAATACGAAAAGAAAAAAAATAAATTCATGCAAGCTTAGGAATCTGATAAAACACATAACAAGATTACCCGGAAAAATGTAGAAAAACTTCTTCATAAGACCCAAAACCAAAGTACTCCCTAGTAAGTAGTAACCACTTTTTTTTTAGGTTGTTAATGATAGAAAGCATTCCCATTACACATTACAGCTCGCAACAAAAAAAAAAACTCATGCAATCAGATCTCCTTCTCCAAGGCAGCATTAGCAGTGGCAAGGTCTTCATCAAGGAAAATATCCCATTGTCCATCCCACCTGATGAAAAACTCTGTATCTTCAAAATATTTGACTCTATGCACATCCCCAGCTGGAGTGAACAAGTAATCTCCAACACCCAGATCATACTTTTCCTCTTTACTCAGATTCCACACTCTTTTACTCCCCTTCATCACCACTACATCATGCCCAAAACTGTGGTGATGCGCCGGCTCTACGCTCCCGGCTTTAAACCTCACAATTGCCGATGTGGGTGTTTCCCGGACTATCTTCATCGACCCTCCGGGCATTATATCCACCGGAGTGAACTCGCGGGACTTGATGGCGGTTTCCGGCGAGGTGGACATGCCGGAGACTGAGAGGACGTTGGAGTTGTTGATGGATCGGGCGTTGAGGGCGTCGGCGGGTGAGACGCAGGTGGCTGCGTAGACGCCGGGGAATTTGTTGGCGAAGATGGAGACGCCAACGCCGGTGCCGCAAGCGAGGAGGCCACGGGTTTCAACGGAGGAAGAGTCTGCAGTGGCGGCGGAGACGCGGCGGCCGATTTGGGAGGCGATGGAGTAGTACTTGTCGGTGCCGAGATCTTCGACATCGATGTTAAGGGAGCGGAGGTGGGAGACGAGGTTGTCTTTGAGAGAACAACCGAATGAGTCAGCTCCGGCGATGATTTTGAGACGGCGGTGGCTATTGTTGTTCATGTCTTCTTGCGCCATTATAGCTCTCCTGTCTTTGAAAAATTATTTAATTATGGAGTGTGAATTATCTATTCGACATGAGCCCCTTTTATTATGCTAAGAAATTAAGGATCCTTATTATTTTATTGGATTATAACTTGTGAATGTGAAACAAAATATCGGTTAGGTTCATACGATGATTTCATTGAAATTTAATCCAAAATATTTACCTATTTATTATTGCAATTCAAGTTTTTCTTGGCACCAGATTATTGCAATTCATTAATTAAAATCATATTATATATAAGTTTGATAACGTATTTGTCATTATATAGTACCACCATAAGGAGTAGTAAGTTATTACTATTAAAGATATGTATATAAATACAAAGATAAACTATATATAAATGGAAAAAGAAAATAAAAAAAGTGTTAGTATTTTATCATTTATTATAAAATTATATGATAGATGAACAAAATAGAAAGGAAAAAGATTTTCTCATTCCAAAATTTATATCAATGAACTCATATCCATACCTATTTATAGGCCAGAAAATGCATGTAGTTAATAAAATATATGAAGCTTTTCGGTTTGATTTTGTCATATACCTTATCATAGTTATCAACCAACTCCTTGGTTTTATATTAATGAATTTTTCATCACCTCATCTTCCTTGTGATATTGAGGACTAAAACTTGAAGATTCAGAACTGAAAAAAAAATTCATATCCAAAAGGTAATATTTACATCTTTTAGATAGCAACTGCAATGTCTTTCCTGATTCTGTTCCACTTCATAATATTTGATGAACTCAAAAATTGTGAAAATGGACATATATAGTGCTAGAAAACCTTACACCTTTTCTTAGGTTTTGGTCCAAGGTTTTTTTTTTTTTTTTTTTTTTGAGATACCTAAAGCTGTCTTCCGCTACAACCATGGCTAAAGCTGAAAAGTGAAAAGTGTATGCAATACATATTGTACAAATCCATGTTACTTTAGAAAGTTTGGCCGATAAAAACTAACGAACGCGACAGCATTGACGCCGCCTTCCCCTTCTTGCGAACTCTTACCATAAATTTTGTATGTGTATCCATCGAGTCCCATGTGCTTGATGGTTGCAGTAATCTAGTACTTTTGGCATCTATATGAAGTACATGCATGAGTAATTTGAGAAAGGTACAAGGTTCATACAAAACATAAGGGTTCAACTTTCTTACTACGTTATATATTTCTTATCCTGATATAAATATTAGAAAATTAAGTGTCCCTTTTTTAATTTTTTAAAAAGAGAAATCTAGAATTTTATTTGAGAGAGAACAAATGAAAGAGTTGGATAAAGATATACAGTATACAGTGTTTTAAACTAATCTCTCTCACGTCAAATGATAGTGGTATTTATGTTGGCATCAGATTTTTGGATAGAACAACGATTTTTCAACAAAGAAAAAAATTTGGTATTTCTATAAAACTTTATAGCACCACTCTTCATATGGGAGGAATCTTGTAAAAATATAAATTATCTTGTGGAAATATTACATCTCTTCCAAAATAAATCATTCATACTCTACGAGAATACATCACGATGGTTGTCTAGATTATATGAGTAGGTGTCATTTTCTGCTGACTCGTCTCCACGTCTCTTGATCCAGATTCTTCTAACACTTCGTCGATCATTTTTGTCTCGATCAATCTTTCAATCCCTTTCACGCCTTCTTTGTTTGCGCAGATTTTTTTTCCAGACCAAATGAAAAAGAACTTCATTTGTGGGCTAAACATATAAAAGAGAGTGAATTACATTTTACCACTTTATGGAGTTGTTCATTTTGGAACGAGGTACTATTTTTCATTTATACTTTTGCATAGCAATGTGACAATGCCATATATACATACGTCGTAAGTATGCTTGTGTGCGTTGGAAACAGGAATATAGGCAGCCTATTTTATTTTTTGGGTTGGTACTAATTTTTTTTTCTTCTACAATGTTAGGGCGAAATATGACCTTGTGGATGAATATAACATTCTAAAATATGAGGGTACATAAATTTTTAACATCTTTTTGCAATGTATAAGATAATTTTTATTACTACATAAAATTCAAAAAGAAAATAGTTCTCGAAATCAAGTTTAACTTGATTAAAAAAATTGTGTTGAATGTCACAAAAAACCACAAAAACTTGTATATTCACTCTTTTTTATGTTTTTTCCTTTCATATGGTTGAATTTTCTAAAACATTACTGATTTTTATTATTCATTTTTTGCTAGTCCATTATAAAGAAATGAGCCGCAACCTAAATACGTATTCCTATCATGTATTTGAAAATTGTATAAAGCGTATGATTTAGAATAAAGATAAAAAGCTAACAGAAGATTTATACATAATCGTAAGAAACATGTATCATCACCTTTTCGTATACATTTTAGCGTTAGTATTATATCATGTAACTGGTCATGACGTTACCTGATTATAATTGGTATTTTTGTTATGTACATACCAAGGTTATAGTTAGTATTTTGGCGACAAACCTTTTAGATAATGAAAAAATTTCTGTCCATATTACCGAGAAATTGTGAACCAAAAATAATATTTTTTAAATAATTAATATAATAAAAATATATAATGCAAAAGCAACATCCATAATCAGGACTGGATAGAATAAGGCCTAGTTAATTCAAGATTAACCGAGAATGTATTGGGAGTTAGGAGTAGGAGCACCCAGCCTTTCAAAAAATGATTGATTGAACAAGGAAGGAACTTCTATAACGTCGTATAGGAAGCTGGCATGTATTAATACGACAATTTAGACAAACCAAATGCATCAACGACTCGGCGAGTGCAATTTTTTCATTGTGCAGCGAATTTGTGGGACATTGCAAAAGAGAACGTAAATATTTCGCGATAATATATGTATATTTTTAAAGTGTGACGCAATATAGATAGATAAACAGATAAACAAAAGAAAAGATTTCTAGTAGCCATGCTATTAAACTACAAGAACAACTATATAAGACCACCTGACATACCACCAAAAACTAAATAAAGATCCCCGACTACATAAATAGCAGCGCCAGCAAAAGTAGAAGTAGAAGTGATGCCAAACCAAGCTGCTAAATGTAGGAAAGACCGGCATCACCACCATCAGGTTAGTCATAGTAGTCCCAATCCAGAAAAAATTGTAATTCCTTCGAGGTCTCCTTTTCCACATCACCAGCAACGGGAAAATCCATATCCTCCCGTTGATTTTGTGACAAGCCCTCCGTCACGTTCGAATGCATCAAGTAAAATATCCGAACCAGTAGTTTTATAAAAAACACTAGGTCGTTTCTCGAGTCTAATCGAGTCACATTTATCAAACGGACACACCAGCCATGGCACAGCTGCCACTTGCTGATCGTGGGTAGATTTGTACGAGGTTTGGGAAATATGTATCAACTCAAATTCTTTTTTTTTTTATTTATTTATTGCTATGCCTTCTATACCTTCTTTTTAGATTGCTAAAGGTGTCAGCATATATGACATCTAGATGTTCCGTGCATAACAGTATGATTCTCTTCCCAGTGAAGTGGGAGACTTTTACCTATAAAGCAATATCACCAAGCATAGATAAAAATTAGAAAACAGGGCAATGGTGTAACCATTACTAAAGCCGCTTTTAAAATGTGCTTTAATGAGCTGCAACAAGCAAGACCACAGCCTCAACACTATTCAGGACTGAAGAAACTCCCTAATTTGTCAATTCTAGTAATTTTCAACTTCGATCGCCATTTTCACTTGAGCTGAACCTTTATTTTATTTTTTTTAAATTCCTTTTTTCCCCTCTGAATTATAACCAAGATAAAAATTAAACATTCCAAGAGGAGATGAAACTTGAAGCATCCCAAACCATCAAAGAACTCACCTTAGACCCATCTTTATTTCTAAAGACAAAGGTCGGGTTCCAAAAGCATATCCAATTTCACATCCTTTACTCTAGAACTGTCTAACTTGACAACTTCATCCCGACTGAAAGGGTATGCAGCAATCCCAGAATTTAACAAGATGCTTGCTCCATACGCTTCAACAAATTTCCCATGAGGCCCTATAATTACAAGCTTAGGATCTGCCCCATCCTCTCCTAACTGCAGGGGATAACTGAAAATCCGTGCTGCCAACTTCCTACAGTTTGGGTCCTTGAATGGGAGTGCAAGCCAAGGCATAGTCTCGAATCTTTCCCAAAAGGAGTCTCCATTTACACATGTACAAGTATTCCATGTGAACGGAGAGTTAATAAGCACAACCTCAAAATTTTTGCCAAGTACTGCCAACTGTTCGTAAGCAATCTTAAGTTTTTCTTCAAGCTCATCAATAAAACCATCTTCATATAAATATAGGGCAACCACTTTATCTTCAAGATGGCGAATGGGTACCTGTAATATATCCAGTTTACTCTAATACGGAGTATTATTTTGTACATAAAACATTTATTAATTATAGAGTGGAATGACATATAAAGTGATGATCAGTTGCCATATTTTCAAAAACAAAATTCTGTTACTTGTGTGTAACATACCTTGTCCCCATTGTCAGAGATGACATAATCACGTTCAGGGGAGGCCAAGAGTGTTTCCAAGGAGGGCTGCTTCATAGCTGCATCATCTTGAGAATATAGAAATTCCATCATTTCACACACACTCACATACATACCAACTGGGTGTTGTATCTGACGAGATAATCCCTGTAATTGGTACTGGTCGGAGATATTAACAATATCTCCTTCATTGATTATGCTCGTAGAGACGTAGCCTCCTCTAATTTCTCTTTTTCTAGCTTCTTCTCATCCTCAGCAGCAACAGCAGCAGCAGCAGTAGTTAAATACTGATTGTGCTTCTTCTTCTTTAGCTTTTCGGACTTCGTCTTCTTCTTCGTTGAACATCTCTTTATTATCAAGGAACTCGCTCTCATTGAACCTCTCGTCCCTAACATCTTCAACTCTACTGCAATTTTGCGCTCTCCGTCTCTCTATCGCTTCTGCTGTTCTGCACCCAAAACAAAAACAAACAAATGTCTCCACACCTACGAGCGGTGCTGGTGCCAGCCATACTGAACCCGATTTCGATTTGGATTTCAATTGGGCTTCCTGGGTCGACCGGACTAACCCATCGGTCTTTTTTTATTCTTTCACTAGCCTATTGCATGACTTTGGCCCCACGTCAATTGTTTCTTCGAATTTATGCTGCATTTTAGTTGGATGAATTAAAATTAAAGGAATTTATGTTGTATTTAGTTAGATGTAATGAAATGATGTGAATATAAAATTGGTGAATAAAAAGAAAAATAGCGGTGAAAGAGAAATATGTGAATGAAAAAAAGATATATTATGTGTAAAATTTTGATTGTGATAAAATTATATAAACTCCATCTAAAATGGTGAGTTTAAAAATAAACATAATCTTGTAAATAAAATGGAGAAAAGAATGAGTGTTTTACATGAATAATAAACTAAAAAACATAAAATTCATTATATTGCATCAAACCAAGCACAACATTGTATCTAATTACTAGAGGGAAATTCACATTTCGGGTAACTTCTAGTCGGTTCATGTGTAAGCACGACATTTTCTAATAATGCTCGTATTTTTTTAATTCTTTCGTATAAATATATTTTACTATTTGTAAATTATTATTTATAAGTTACTATTTACAAATTTATTTTTTAATAAATTTTCAATATACTTTATAAGTTATTATTTTAAATTACTGTTTATAAGTTATTAAATTTATAAAAATACACTTATAAAAATAAACTTTTAGAGAAAATGCAAGGGCAAATATTGGGCCGGTATAACAAACTGTCCAAAATTACATCGAAGTTCAGCCCAAATTCTTTTTCTTCCCGAGAAGTGACATTTGCAGCAAATTGACAGAAATAGCCTTACTACTACTTCGTTCAATTAAGACATACTCGTAGCTCATTTTAATTTTACCAAAATTAACACAATACTCAACCACCACTTATAACTGCGCCAAAATCAAACTTTCCTCTCCCAAATCAAATTTTTTCACAGTTCTTCATCCTCAAATCTTAGCTTCTTGGAGAGCTCTCCCTCGTCGATCATTGTCTCCAACGATATTCTAGGGTCAAATAATCATCACATATCATCTCTACAATTATTCAAATCCAAGTTGTTATTTTTTTAAATATAAACAGTTCTGAGAGAAACTACAATAAACCTTCGTCATGAAAGTATTTTGCTCTTTGAGTTTTCTAACGTCCATAATTTTTTCTGATGATATTCTAAAGTCAGAATACTTAACCAATCAAAACACTACTTTCACTCCTTCCATTTAGGTTACTATTTCGCATGTACTACAATTTTTCCCAAAAAACTGTCACCACAAATAATTTCAGAAACAATTGTGTCCCCCACACTACTAATAGTTTAAGTTTACTATTAATTTTTGTAATAATGACTATGAATCTCTCATCCAACAAATACTTTGATGTTTAAAACTTGCTAAATTAGTTGTAATTTTGATATCAGTAACATTCTGAAGTTTCTTTGCATTTCTTTTTCAATATTATTGCTGTCAACTATTTATATACTCATTTGTTTTTGCTCAAAGTAAATTTTTTTTTGATAAAAGCTACAAGTACAGCTTGAAAACAATCTGCTCTCAACTATTTAAGTAAAGCCTTTTTTTTTTTTTCATAAAGGCTGAAAGTAAAGCTTGAAAACTATTATTTTTCAAGGGTATAGCACTATATCCAAACAAACCCTTTAATTGTTTTTTTTTCCCAATAAATAATAACATTATGAACTATATACCACAATAAAAAAAAGTAACATTTCAATAAATAAAAAACTTACTATTCTTTTCCAACATACAAACAAGCACTAACCACAAACTCATCCAACATATACATAGAGTTCAATGGAACAAACATCGAAATATTTATTTAATCAAAAAATAAATCTCAAATCACAAATTATTTGATTAATATTATACTGTTAATAATACAAAAATACTAACAGTAACACTCAAATAATAATAACATGTAACTCACAACAAATAGTAACACACTCAATTAACACCACAAATATCAAATTCAGTTCAATCCAATAAATACAATTTAATACAACATTTACATACAGTTCAATGTAACATACATTGAAATACTTATAAAATCAAAGGAAAAAAAAATCTCAAATCAGAAACTATTTGAATCAAAACCAAACTAAATCCACATAATATAACATCGATCTAACATAAAAACAAAAACAAAAAAAAACTGAAATTCAATGAATAAATTTATATTAGATTAAGGGACATTTGATTCGAAGAATTCACTAAATCAACGAACAAAATCAGCAGAGTCAGATGAACTTCAATTACAACGAACAAATCAAAAACTTTCGATTGATTACAAATCACCAAATCCTTCTCCAACGTCGACAATGAAGTACAGAACACAATTCAATCTCTGATCAACATATTCGGCAACGACGACAAGAATAAAAGCTACCAAATCTGTCATACAAAATATAAGGGCATATTCGGTATTTCAATTAAAAAAGCACTTTATAGAAAAATTGACAACACCCAACACTGCTAGTTAAATAAGTTTAGTTTCATGGACCGGCCCGGCATTTTCTGTAAATGCAATTCACCTTTCTTCTCGATATACAATTTAATTTTTTTAAGTTAAATGATGATCAATTAAATTTTAAAATAATATTAAATTTTAATTAATTCGTATAATACTCTATGGTTTAAAAACTACTATTTGTGAAACAATAATAATTATATTTAGATTTTGAATGAATATTAATAATGTACGTTTTGGTAGAGGATAATGATATATATTAATATTTACATAATATTTTTTTAAATGATTAATGATATACAAATTACTATAAAAAATTCTTAAAATTATAATATTATAATTATAAAAAATCATGTAAAATTATTTTTAAAAACAAATCTCGTTTTTAAATGAATAATACTATAATTGTACTGTCTAATTAATACTCGAAGAAGATAGATTAGGTGGCGTCCACGTTGCAGAACAGAGCAAGCGGAGAGTCAATCTTTGACTTCTTCCCGATTCTTTTGCACCGCCTGAAAATTGAATGGAAAGTCGAATCTGAGCAAACTCCGCATTCCACTCAAAGATTTTTAACGACAAGCTCTAAAGAATTGAGTAAATCCCACAAAACCACTAATTTCTTACCAGGAATCAAACAAGTTTTAATCATTTCTATGAAAAAAATACGATAATCACAATAATGATCATGATTCAATCGGATATTCGCTCCGCTCTCCAATTGGCCTCCGCATTACGGCACCTCAACCCCAACCGCCAGCTCTCTATCTCACGAGCCGTCGTTTGCAGCCGCCCTCCGTCGCTCCTTAGGTTTCCTGCTGCTTCTCCGGCGCCCGTTCGAGTGAGAGTTAGAGCTTTCTCGACAAATGAAAGCCAATCCGATAAGATTGTCTTCAAAGTGCCGAACAAGCCTCCGGTATGTACGGCGGACGAGCTCCACTACGTTTCCGTCAACGGTTCCGATTGGAAACTCGCTCTCTGGCGCTATCATCCTTCGCCTCAGGTTTCTTCTCACTCCTATAGGCTACATATGTTCGTGCTTTTGTAGAGATTTGGTTCTACATTTATAAATTGCTGTTTGCTCCTGCTTTATTTTAGGCTCAGAAGAGGAACCACCCGCTGTTGCTTTTATCAGGAGTAGGAACTAATGCCATTGGATATGATCTCTCTCCTGAGGTGAGTAGTTGTTGCTTAATTTTCAAAGCCTTAGGATATGATATCAAGCCAAACGTTACATATATCTATATTGCATTTGTTGATTGAATACTTGTTTAATGTATTTTTTTATCATAATTCCACGAGTAGAAAATGTTACAAAAGCTACCTGTTATAGAAACTGTTTCTCTTTGTTTGTATTCTTGTATCTGTTCAATCATGACAAAATTTAATACAGTTCGTTGATGTTTGGATTGTCATGATGATCATCTAAGTGGTGGTCAAATGTCAACTTTTATTGACAGCACCAAAGCCCTTATATATTTATGTAAGCCTAGCTTTGTTAACAATAGAGATACTTCAGAACACACTTGTTTCTCTTGGACCTTGTGCACATTTCTTCTAAGACTGGTTGAAGTTCTATGTAGCTGATGTACCATTGCTTACATGAAATTGGAGCTCTCTTGCTGATCTGAGGAAAAGTGCTCAAGCCACGGAATGATCTTATTTATTAGTATATAAAAATAAACAGGATGCTGGATCAAGATAATGAAAATTTTATCGTAATTACCATGTCTGCATCTCTATTTTTCTAGTATTTTACAAATTATATCGTTTATAGCCTTTATAATAAGCTAAATAAGAGATCTTTCTTGAAGCATAGTTTTATAAACGATGTCTGTCAACTACCATTCGGACATTGACAAAGTTTGAACAAATGGACTTAGCTTTGGTATTTGTATATTATTTGGCAGTCTTCATTTGCCCGTTACATGTCTGGGGAAGGATTTGACACATGGATTCTTGAAGTTCGAGGTGCTGGACTGAGCATGGAAGGGTCAGAGTCAAAAGAAATTGAGCATTCTGCTCTTGAAAAGTCTGAGCAGATGGAAGCTGCAGCGAAAAATGCAACTGCTGGGACGTTTACTGCGTCACGGCGATCAACTAATGTTTCCAGTGATTCTACTGAATCTGAGATGGCTGTTGCTAAAGAAGATGATCCGGTAGGAATACCAACTGTATTTGATGAATCAAGACTAGTGACTAAGTTGACGGATATATTTATGCATATTTCAGAAAGAGTCTCCGGCTTTCTCAGTGAAGGGCAATCACAGATTGTATTGGCTAAATTTTTTGATCAGATATCAAGACTCTTTGAGGAGTCTTTTCTGTCAGAATCCTTCAATGAGACGTGGGGAAAACTTTCAAGTTTGTTGGAATCAAGGCAAAACTCTGCTGTTGCCAGCCAAATAAAGGATTTGAGTCAAAAGCTTGTAAACATTGTTAGAGAAGGTCAGCGCTCTGTTACACCACCACTTTTTGACTTACAAGAGCGTTTTGTCAGGACTATAGATGATTTCCAGAAACAACTGGAATTGATTATCAAGTATAATTGGGACTTCGACCATTACCTGGAAGAGGACGTTCCCGCTGCGGTGAGGTGAACTTGCCTTTGCCGGGCATTATACACATGATAGCTGTTTTTTTGTTCATCCTTAAATAGTTATTTTTTTTTTTACCTTTGTTCTTTACAAAAGAATCGGTTGTGTTATGTACAGTTTCATTATTTCAGCAGCATCCTTATTTAATTTTTCATGAAGTTATCATTTTAACGCTAAAGAATTGAATGATAATGAATTGTTAAATGAAATTAAGGTCATGTGATCTAGCGAAAAATAATTAACAAAATATAAGGGTCACAATAAAGTATTTGTTTATTTTGTTCCAATTTTAAATCTTTATTTTCCATCAGCCCCGTACATTTTGGATCGAGTTTATGCTAGTTTACTCTTTCAGTTTATGGATACTGAATATTAAAGCAGTACTTGTCCTTTATGTGTTGTTCTTGAATGTCACTGTTCTTTTTATGGTAGATGCAATATATAAAGGCATTAACAAAACCAAGGGATGGAAAATTGCTTGCAGTTGGACACTCCATGGGTGGCATCTTGCTGTATGCATTGCTTTCAAGAAGTGGTAAGGTGGCATTAGTAGCTTTCAATTTATAAGGCTTTGGTTGTTATCTGTCAAGATAAGGTCTAATCATGAACTATAACATATGAGACTAGCGGATCGTTCTGTATCTGGAGTCTATGTCACTATAATTATTTAATAATTCCTTAGTATCTTTGTCTATAGATCCTGTTGTTTTTGTTATATATTTATATTTGTATATTTAATTGTCAATTTGTGTTTGATCTGGTCACTATATATATATATATATATATATATTCATTCTAATATCGCGACTTGTAAGTTGAATTGTAAATGTCTGCTTAATAAATGATGTTTGTCTAAAGGCTTTGAAGGGAGAGATCCTGAGTTGGCAGCTATAGTCACTTTGGCATCTTCACTTGACTACAGATCTTCAAAATCATCGCTCAAGTTACTGCTACCCCTTGTAAGTGGAAATTATCTGTTATCTGGATTGTCCAGTTTTGGTTCCATTTGTCTATATTCGAACTAAGATTGATTCTCCTGCCATTCAGGCAGATCCTGCACAGGCCCTCAATGTCCCTGCCGTTCCATTGGGAGCATTATTGACGGTAGCTTTTCCTCTTTCATCTCGTCCTCCTTATGTGTTGTCTTGGCTTAATCATATGATATCAGCTGAGGATATGATGCATCCGGAGCTATTAGAGAAACTTGTCTTGAACAACTTCTGTAAGTACATACTTCCTTTTTCCAAGAGAAACATTCTGGTATCACTTTTGCACAAATGAACCATTTGTGGTACATATCACGAGTTACAGAATGCTACTGTTTAGAAATGTTGATGGAAAAGGGAAAGAGAGGAAGTGCTTATGTATGAGAATCAGAAATAATGCATATTGGTCTAATATTCTTTTCTTAATGTGTAATGCATAATTTGGGAACCCAATATTGTCATTGAGTATCTTTTGTATAATTTTGACCTGCATATAATTTCAGGCGGGTTCTTTTTCAGGAATTTCAGGTACAAACAATTAGGTTCTACCGTATTTGGCTGCATTAACATCTGATGATGAAATCACAGTTCTAAAATGACAATTTTGTCGAGGGAATACATGTTAACATTTTGTGCTTGATGTAGTTCTTCTTAGAAGTATATAAGGTCAGACTAAAGATGTTTAGGGATAACTATTGTGGAAATAAGTAGGCCTATGTTCAGAAAACTACCTGCCAAGAGAAGAACAAGGAAAAATAAAGAAGGTTCACGAAGAGGATTTAAGCTATTATGTTGTAATTATTGGCTACGATTTCTTTGAGATAAGTGTTGTTGACCGAGTATGTTATATTTTTACTTTGAATTTACTTTTCCTTCTGTTGTTTTTTCTAGTCTTAACTATAGACTAGATGTTTCTTCAGTAAATTTGATGCCTCTAGCGTTTCAAACTAACTTTCATGTGACTATCTCCCCTTTTTTTTCATATAAATTTGATAAGAAAATTTGCAGGCACTATACCCGCTAAGCTTCTATTACAACTAGCCACAGCTTTTCGGGAAGGTGGGCTTTGTGACAGAAGTGGTAAATTCTTCTACAAGGATCACATACATAAGACCACTGTCCCTGTCCTGGCTGTAGCAGGAGATCGGGACTTAATTTGCCCAACTGAAGCTGTATATGGTATGTTTCAAGTAGAGATCTTCAACATAAATCTTTTGATGATGTTTGATTCTCAGTTTTTATTATTATTATGATGATGATGATCATCATCATTTGTTAGATAAGTGTTTGGTATCATTGAGTAAACAGAAACAGTGAAGCTCATACCTGAGAAGTTGATCACCTACAAAGTATTTGGAGTGCCTGAAGGTCCCCATTATGCTCACTATGATTTGGTTGGAGGACGACAGGTACTCATGCATGTGTTCATTTTTACTTCCCAAGGTCCATTCGCATGTATGCTGGTTTGTTTAATTCCTTATAGTTAATGTGGTGGTGTTTTTTTCTTTCTCCACTTGACATTTAAATGCAGGCTGTTAACCAAGTATATCCATTTATAGTTCAGTTTCTAAGTCGTTTTGACTAGACATGATTATGGAAGGCATGGTTTCTTTTTTGTATTCACATCTTTTGGCAGCACACTTCCAATTCAACTCGCCAGTGGTGCTTTGTTCTCTTTGCTGTGTGTGGTAAGTTTTGTAACTCTAGTTCTGTTCTCATTGGTTGATCGTTTATATACTTTTGGTGTAAATGACTTGCAAATATTTCTTGTTGACCCCTAATTCCTACCCACATTTTGTTTCTTGATGCAGGGGCTGCCTAAGGTCTTCGTATTTTCGTGAAGGCAACATTCAAAAGCCTAATCATAGTGATGTTTATAAAGGATGTATGTTGTGCGTCCGTATGTATTAATTTAATGGTTATTGTATTGCAGTCGGGGTTAGGGCATTGTGTACATGCTAACTCTACAAATAGTTATCGTTAAGACCAATTATGGTGTTCATAAGAGTAGATGTAAAATATTCTCAATGAAGAAAAAAATTCAGTTTCATTCACATTGTAAATTTGAGTAATTTTAATCTTTCGTAGAGAGAAGAAGTATTGTTTGTTTGTTTGTTTGTTTTTTTTTAATAATTGTGAAAGGAAAGCCATGGTATATAAATGTTAAATTCACGCAAAGTAACGTAGTGAGGTATTCGACATACAATATATGGCATGTGGTAAGCATCCTAAAAAGCCTACATGTTTGCCTTTGCCCCACTCCAATATGTCATGGATGTGTGGGGATAAAGGTTTGTTTTCAGATTCTGTGCACTCTAGGGACCCTGTTTAAGAAATCTCATAATATGTTTGGCCCCTTTCTAAAAGGATTATTACCATCATTCTAATTTGTGTACTGATATTTAAATGTCAATTTCCCATTCCTGCATTGGATTAAGGGAATTGAACGAGAGGAGAATATATCAAAAATTAGAAAAAATTTAGTGAAAAGTAATATTCGAAATATTGATGAGAAATGAGGAGGAGAATTATAATAAAAAAATAATAATAAATCATTTCTCCTACTTACTCATAGAATAAAATTTTTCATTACATTATAATCTGTATAGAGACCATAAAATTTTATGATCACTTAATTACACAAAAATCAAATCTATGAACTATAAAATTTTACGATCTCTTATAATAATTGCACATGAATCAAATTCATTCTCCCTCTCATTCTATTCTTTCGATCCAAACGCAACGCAACCTTATTACTACTTTCTACTCCTGCTTTACATTATTTGATGTACCCATAGCAAGTGAATCACTCGAATGATTCTGATCGACTTCAATGGAGTAGCCTGTAGCAATTGTCAATTTTTTTCCCTCCGTTTTATCTGTCTGATGATTCAAGTTTAAAAAAGAAATCGATGGGAAAGAGGATTTATATAAGTGATGGCGGACTTTATTTTCTAGTATTTAGTAAATCAATTATTGATAATCGTTTCGTGTATAACCAGGTCTCGGAGTGTTAAAGATCTCCAGATCATATGTGAACCATAACAATTCTCACCCATGAGGTTTGATCGTTTGAGTATTATAATCACTTAAGTTAACCCACAACCTCAATTAGAGATAACATAGGATCCCAATATTCAATTATAGTTTCTTCAGACCATTTCAGATTTGATTGCGATGCTATTTTTCAATCAGTTCTATAGTATGGTACCCCTACACCAGAAAAACCCCACCTTCCTATACTCTTATATTTGTTTTTATTGATATATATTTGCTTTTGGGCAAACAGATTTTAATGGATGCTTGTAGTTGCGTTGTGTGAGATATATAGACATATACATGTATGATCTATATATTTTTTGATAATGTATATATAGACATATACATGCATCAAAACAAAAATTTGCAACTTTTTAAACCAAACTTACAGAAAAATTTACAAATATAGGTATCTTAATTTTGTTCATCTTCTCTTCTGGTATTATTAGTAATATTGAATATTAATGGTTAATTTTTTCTTTTTTGCTTGTATCATTATTACATATAAATGTTAGTCCAAGCAGTTTAACCTTCTTCATCAGATAGCTTGTTTCCTTGCCTTGGATCACTGCCATTAGAACCTGATTAGAAAGATTTTTGTAGCAATGACGGGAAGCAAAATCCAAATCTACTTTTGTTTAGGATCATTTCCACCCATTCCTTGTTCTTCTGGTTCTTTTCTTCCTCCAGGAGTTCTTCCATGTTAATAATGTCAGAATGCATTAACTGCTAGCTTTTTAATGATTCATAATGGGGTAAAAAGTTTTCTTGTTTTTCTGTGTTCCCCACTCTTGCTTATTTTGTCATAGCTTACCACGTTTCGGTCTTTTCTCTCACATAATTTTATTTTTAAAATTTTCGAAATATAAGATCACTTGTCTTGTTTTCTTTGTACTATGTCTGAAGAGTGGAAGTATGTTATATATAAACATGTATCGAGGTTCATTTATGTCAATCTCTGATACACATACATAGTTATCTCAACACTAGAATGGATTCAAACACATCAGGCTACTTTGTAAACCATGGAAATTTCCCTTCTGTTTATTATCAAGGTAGAGAGGATGATAGCAGTATGATTGATTTGGGTCTTAGTCTTAGCACTTTGCAGCCTCAGACTTATCATCCATCTGGTCATGGTACGGCCTTTTTCCTTGTTTTCATTTTATCATTTTTAAAAGACTTACAGGTGTAACAAAATTGAGTATAACTTTGGTTGTTTTCCACAGAAACATGTTTGACATATTTGTTGATAGACAATCTTCTGGCACCCCAGAAACAAGTCTATCTTATTTTGTCTTGGTCTTAATTTTTGAGCTAAAACCGGCCAGAAAAATGTAACAGAATTGAAATAGGTACCATCAACATTTAGTTCTAGATACTCTGTTGAAAGTAATTAGAATAATGTAGTAATGTTAATTGTTGAAGCTGTTCATGTAAGGATTCATAAAATCATTGGCTTAATGTTTTGCTATTTAAACTTTGTAAGCTCAGATGATTGTGGGGACCTGATAGACTGGCAACAATTGCACCCACAGCTGAGAAGTTCAAATCTTGAATACACAAGAAATGTTACCTATGATTCTGCTGAAGAAACTGAGGGAGTTCAAAGCAAAGAGCGGTGCGCTTATGTTAAAGTTAACATGGATGGTGTAGTTGTTGGTCGAAAGATATGTGTTTTTGATCATTCCGACTACTCCAGCCTCGCAATGCAACTTGAAGACATGTTTGGTATACACTTAAGTTCTTGTTATTTTTCTTATTGTCTGTCAATATAATGCAACTCGATTGTTGCGAAATTTATGTTTCTTAATTCTCAGGGAGACAGACTTTCTCAGGATTACGCCTTTTCCACGCTGCTTCTGAGTTTTGCTTGTTCTATAAAGACAGAAATGAACAATGGAGGACTGTTGGAGATGTCCCTTGGAAGTACGAAGTTCTGATTCCAATAATCCTTTTTTTTTTTGACTTGTGACTAGCTTGTTGATGTCTTTCAATTGATGGTTTTGCAGGGAGTTCATAGACTGCGTGAAGCGTCTGAGGATTGTTCAGAAGAATGAAGTTATGGTGCCTTCTGCATCATATGCTTAGACTGTTCCCAGTATCAGCTATGTTTAATTTGTTTGTGTTGCATAATTTGGAAAGAAGTAAGCTGTTAGACTTCTTGATTGGGAATGTTCCATCGTCACTTCTTCATTATGCAATTGCATCACCTGTTCAAGTTCTTAGTTTATAAAAATATTTCACTATTCCAAACATTTAGAGCCAAATGTTTTCCCGAGGAGGATACATATTATCTTAACTTAAATTTTTGAGATTTTAGATTATGATAGTTACGCTATTATAATCTAGAATCAACTTAAATTTAAGTTGAGACAAACATGATCTTAACTCATCCTCTACTATGTTAGAACTGCATGCATGGTTCCGTACGAGCAGTACACATTATTATTATGCACCGATACAAACACAAAGTAAAAAGTGAAAAAAGAGGCTTCAATTTTTATTGATCCAATTAAAAATGATATATATATGAGTGAAGGACATGGTCCAATAATTCTGAGATGGAACAGCAAAAAAGAGAGAGAGGATAAGATGCCCAGGTGGGAATGGTAGGGAATGTAGTGTTCTTTCAGTATTAGTTGATGTATATGATGATTGTGGTATAATAATTGATCATAGCATGGTATCATATGTCTAATCACCCCTTTATGTTATAATGATGTCTTCAAATTATGATGCCAACTTGTGCTTCAACATATTCACCTGTTTACAGATCAACAAGCACCTTTGTTCACATGTACACTCTCTTCGCATACAAAATATGAAATCATTTGAACCATATGAGATTTCTATTATAAAGAGCAATATAGGATTTTGAGGATCAATTTACAAAAGAAAGAAAGAAGAAAGTGCATCAATCTCACAGAAACCTCGGATGGAGATTACTCCTCCATTTTTTTTATCAACTTTCAATATCATCATTTTTATTCTTCTTTTTTTTTTCCGGCAATTCTCTCCTTCTCTCTCACTGCATAAGACAACAATCAGGTCCTTGCCTCTCATTTTGCAACAAAATATAATCATGTGCAAGACATTTGCCCATTTTAAATTTTCTAATTATAAAATTTATAAAATATTTTTACTTTTTTTTCTTATCCTATTTTTATTTATTTATTTTTAATATTTATCTATTTATTATCTCCTTTTTTAGAATATTTATTTTATTGTATTGTATTAATATATATTACATGTACATATCTACAACAAATTTATGTATATATGTAGGTATGCTTGTACTAATAATTAAAAGACAAGATTATCCCTAAAATTTTATCATGTGGATTTTACATGATTATTTTTTAGTTAAATTGGATAAAATGACTCAATTGTCGTCAACTAAAAGATACAGGGAAAATTGCCAAAAAAAAAGAAGAATGATATTAAAAGTTAATTAAAAAATAAAATGAAAGTGTACAATTCTACCTGACATAAACTTGACCGTTAGTCTCTCTTCTAAATAATGAAAAGTTCTAGGTTTTGAGAAAAAAATAAAATAATTACACATCAAATCTGTATCGTGAAAAGGTCTGGTTTCGAAAAAAAAGATAATTACACATCAAAGTGGGCGTAGTCTGAAAAAATCGCAACTTTAACCGGTTGAGTGACCGCAGCATTAATCAATCTCTAAATTCAAACAATTAACTGGTAAGCTAAACAAGTAAATTCAGTTCGATGGGGTTTCACACTATTATCTTTATTACTCCCCCCGTTTTATAATACATATTTTTCCGTTTTTTAGTATATGTTTTAGTTTTTGGGTAAAATTTCTTAAATTTATTTAGGTACACAAATAAACTCACAAAAAAATTCACAAATCACTAAAATTTGACATGTGAGACAAATTTATTATTCTCTTTCTCCCTTAATCAATAGGGTCAATTAATTTTTTTCTTTTTATGCAGTTTTGTGAGTTTTTCTTGTGAAATAATTTGTGTATAAAGATTTATTCAAAAAAAATTTTAAAATATTGTTCTCACATTTCAAGATAAATTCAAAAAAAATTTCTCAAATATTACCCTTAATAAATACTACCTTAGAATAATGAATTAAGGTGATTTTGAAATATTAGATAAAATTTATAACTTTTTAACATTTTAATCATTTATTTGGTTAGTTGGAAAAAACCTTAAATATGTATTAAAAAACGGAAAGAGTAACAACTTCTCTTCATGTTGGAGCAAAAACAACTCATACATAAACCAAGACGGACAACAAATAGACATATGGTCTGCAATAAGAGAAAGATGAAGACAACATCATTTATACAGTAAAAAAACCAACTAATGAAAAAATAGTTACAAAAACTTCTTTCGACAAGCTTTTACACAACATCCTTACACCTAAACTTGACGTTTGCCCTTGTCTACAATCATTCGACTCTTCCAAAACAAATGCCAATAATTTACCTTAATTCCGGGAACTGGAAGGGAAAAAGAAAACTTCCAAGACTTTTCGCCATCAAAATGCAACTTGAAGCGGGACTCTTAAACAAAGGTTCTTGCCAGTGGCTTGGCTTGGTGACCTTGGTTTAATAATAGCTTAGTTGGTAGAAACATCTAGCCTTTCCAAAGCATCCAAGGCGTGCGCCGTTGATGGTCTCTTCTCGGGGCTGCTTTGTACGCATGCCATTGCGATTTTTAGGACTTCAATCATTTCCTTTTCTTTATCAGCATCTCTAACTAAATGCGGATCTAAAACTTCTACAAGTGGCATTTTCTCTTCAATGCAAAGCTGAATCCAATGAACAATATCCATCTCTGAGCTACCCACTTTGACTATAGGCAATCTTCCAGTAATCATTTCTAGTAGGATGATTCCATATGAATAAACATCCCACTTCTGTGATGGTTTGACCACTTTAAATGCCTCCGGAGCTTGGTAACAAAATCCTATACTTCCAGGCGATTTTGCTGTCACAGATTCTGAAGGTAGCTGCAGCTTCTCAGATGGCATTCGGTTGGATTCAAGGGTTGGGGTCCCTCCAGCTATATTAGCAAGGCGGCCGAGTCCAAAATCAGATATTAGGGCTTCCAGGTTCTGTCCAAGCAGTATATTAGACGGCTTCAGATCTCCATGGACATATTTTTTGGGGCTGTACTCGTGTAGATAAACCAAGCCCTTGGCAACTCCTTTCATTATTTTCAAACGAATGGACCATGAGAGAGGCGTGAAAGATAACATTCCCGGCTTCCCTGAGGGAATTCATGACAAGTAATCAAGTTAAAGTAATCATCAAGCTTGAAAATAGAAACCAGAATGATATGTTTATAATATGGGAGTAATAAGCAAGAACACAAACCAATTACTTTTAGGGAAAGAGGATTCAGCAAAACTCACCATGAATTGCAGTGGCAAGGTTTCCATTTGATATGTAGTCATAGATGAGGAGCTTCTCTTCCACAGACCAATAATAGGCTCTGAGGGTGACAATGTTTGGGTGCCTAAGCTTTCCAATTGCTTCCACTTCTGTCTGAAATTCCTTAAATCTTTGTGAGCCACCTTCTCCCAACCTTCTCACTGCCAAGGTTTGCCCATCTTCAAGCACAACTTTGTACACAATACCAAACCCACTCTTCCCTAGCACAAATGCTGAAGCCTTTAAAAGCTCGTCCAAGTCAAATCTGATATGGGCATCCAGCGGCACAAGATAAAATTGCTCCACATTATCAGATAAGGTCTCTGAATCATCCTTGCAGAAGCACAGGCATTCTTTGCTTCCCTTCTCTCTCTTTTGAAAACCATTCTCATCTTTTCTCATACCACGTGGACAAACCCTTGAATAACAATACGAGAACAACAAACCAATAGCACATATGCCAATAACATCACCAACAACAATTGCAACAATGGCGCTCTTACTTAGACCTCTTCCTTTTGCATTTTTACCTACAATATCACTATTGTTCTGTGGCGGGAAGTCACTTGGTAAGTATGGAAAAGAAGAAGGTGAATTTGCTCCTATAGTGCCCATGGAACACGGATTTCTCAATGGAGGTCCACAAAGCCCAGGATTTCCAATAAATGCAGTTGGTCCTCTATTAATTAGAGCACCGGTTTGTGGAATTTGGCCACTAAGATTGTTATAAGTAAGATCAATATAGACCTTCTCAGGAAGGTTACCAAGGCCAGCTGGGATTGAACCACTAAAAATATTATGAGACAAATCAACAGTTCCTTCTAAATTAGACAGATTTCCCAAGTCACCAGGAATGGAACCACCGAATTTATTGAACGAAAGATTGAGTTTCTCTAAAGAAACCAAATTCGTCCCAAACCCTTGAGGCAGAGAGCCAGTAAAATTGTTTTGATTGAGATCAAGGGTTCTCAATCTTTTGCATTGAATTAATGATATGGGTAGTGATCCATTGAATAAATTCTTGGACAAATCTAAGTTTTGTAGGTAACCAAGCTTCCCAATATCAAATGGCACAGACCCAGATAGAAAATTTCCATAAAGTACCAAACTTTGGAGCCCCTGAGCTCTGAAGAGCTCAAAAGGTAAGCCTCCAAAGAACTTATTGTTTCTCAAATTTACATGCCTTAGCTCAGATAGAGACCCTAGTGCAGGAGAAAGATATCCATTAAGTTTCTTCTTTGGGATACTAACAGATACAACTTTTTGATCTTTACATGTAACACCATTCCAAGAACAAGGGGTTTCATCAGAAAAGTTCCAATTTGTAAGAGACCCTTCTGGGTCTTCTTTGATGGACTGTTTAAATGACAAAAGAGCATAGCCTTCATCATTTAAAGAAGAACCCACTAAGTTACGAGAGCTTAAAAGAACAAAAATGAACAGGGCGAGAGCTAACATTTCTTCAAGAAAAACTATAAAAGCAAAATATGACCGTGGAGAAAGAGAAAGGTTGAACTTTTACAAACCTCTGCTGTGTTTCCCAAAAAGAACCAAACAATGTCTGTAGACAAAGCTTTAGAGAAACAATGGAGTTCGCGAGAGAGAGAGAGAGGAGTCTGTGAAAGTTTGACAGTATGATAGTGGACAATGAAGAGGACGAAGAAGTGTTGAAGAAAGTAAAGGTGGTTACAGGCTACTAGACATTGGGAAATTAAATACAAGTCCGTATATTTTATTTGGGAAAGCTACGAAAAAGAAGGTCGGTAGTGTTGTACTAGTATTTGAGGAATCCGATCCATTTTCTCTGTGAAAAACTAAAAATTCCTATGGCCATACACACACTCTTGCAGTCTTGCTTGCCAAACTCTCGTGAGTCATGACTTGTGTGTGATTTATTTATTCTTTTGTAATATATTCGTTTGGGTAGATGTTTTATCTATTTTATAGTTCAGGTATTTTTCTACAATTTTATTTAAAATTAATTACAAAATGCTCTACAAAATCAAATTGCATTTCGAAAGAAAAAAAGCACTTAATTTAATGAGTCCATTTCATCAACTGTTATGATTTTGGGGATTTAATTACCACCTGTAAGTTACATAAATGACTTATGAATTTTAATTTTTATAACTTTAAAAGTTCTGAGTATAATTTTAATCAATTGTTAAAGGTTTGAGAGGAAAATCCCTTGAGAAATTTTAACTAAACGATGCTGTTAAAACTAATAACAAAACGTGAGTTTCTTGTACCGATGAATTCTATTAATAAAAAAAGTCGCTTATAAAAAAAAATAGAACTGCTAAAACTACTGATTGAGTGTGAGTGAAATTAGTCCAATTTATTTTGACTTATATTATTAGAAGTTTAAATTTTTATAATATAAATTATATAATCATAATTTAAAATGTTAAAATTTAAATCAAAATAGATGAGTCGAAGGCGGACGACAGTAAACCGGGGATATATAAGAATATATGAATGGGGAGCCACAGGAGGAGAGAGGAGAAAATAGCCGTTTGTCAGAATTAAATAATTGGTGAAAAAGGCTCCGACAATAGTTAGGGTCGAAAAAGGGGCCCATTTTTTTAGCTATTATGTTCATACACATTATTTCTTCATTTAATAGTCCAATATGAATATCAACACTTGATGTTCCAAACCAATATTAACTCCCACTAACTCGCATAATTGTTAAATCTGAAAATAGAATGAATATAGAGTTTTTTTTTTCTTTTTGGTAAATTATAATGAAAATGATAAAGAATTAATGGAGCGTAAACGAGAATAGTGAAATTTCTCAACTCTATGAGTTTATTAGTATTGAAATTGTAAAAACAATAAGTTTATAGGTCCACTTGGGGATAACAATTGTCTTAAGATTAGCACTTATCGGTCAATGTTCTTAAAGACCACCCTTAAAGCGAGAAAAATGGACATACCTATCTATATATCGAAATTTATCCTCATTATCATGGAACTTTGTAGATTCTGTATAAATTTAAAATCTTAAATTGAAAATAAACAATTCTCAATGGATATTAGAATAAATTTAAAACTTTAATTTGAAAAGAAGTAATTTTTAATGAACTGTATTAACAAAACAATAAAACTTATCATTGTTCATAATAATAAGTATACATTTGACCGTATAAATAGATTTATTTTTTAAACAAAAAGTAAACGAACAAATACCCCGCATGTAGTATTTGTAGCTTTTGGGTGTGTTTTGTCGACTTCATCATAGGTGCGAAGAAAAAGTTGAAGTCATATTTTATTTAACCAAAAAAAAAAATGTTGAAGTCAAATTTAACTTATTTTTTGAAAGAGAAAATGTTCTCGCTTTGTCTATACTTAAATTGATTCACAAATCACAACCATCCTACAGGGTTATGGCATTCAAGCTTTAGGAGATTTTTAATATAAATTCTAACTCCTAAAACATAATTAATTTTAAGCAATAATGAAGCAACGGCTTAAAAATAATTTTCAGGTATCCATTCATTTGCAAAATGGAAAGACTAACCAATTTCAGAAAATCTACAAATATATATTATGAACTTGCTTGGTTGGTAAATATAATTCTCCTGCCGTATCTGTGACACCAGTTTAGAGCATGTCAAAAATATTTTTCCAGTTATTATATATTTGAAATGCTTTTAAAATACCACTTCTTCCCTGTCCATTTGCAACAGTTTTGTACTATAAATACTGCTGTATAAACAAAATAAGTCTCAAATGAAATTCATCAACCTCACCAACAAACCTTTCATTACTATAAGTTACCCAAAATGTAATAAATCTAATCTGACTAAAGATTAAACCTTCCCATACTGACTAGGTCTTTGCTGCTGTTCATTCTCTGTAAAATTAGAACCAGTCATGCCAAGTCCTTCATTCTGGTGCTTTTCCCACCCACCAGTATCGGCCTTGCTATGTGCCCAATAATACAAAATAGAACCAGCCATGGATAGAAATGTTAGGGCCGCCCCTGCAGCGAAAACTCCTTTGCGAAGAGTAGAACATGATACTTCTTCTACATGAAAGACTCCTCTGTATTTAGTGTGATATGCATTCTTTGCGGACCCTGCCAACAAGCATGCTTCGGCTCCTAAAAAGCTTACCCTGTTTATTCATTATAATCTTTTCCGTGTAAATAAATGATAGTCATTCGAGAATTCTTAGATCAAACATAAACATACTCCAAATATCAACAGTATCAAATAGGACGAACATCATTAGCTGTTAACAGATCATCAGCAGCTTTATACCCCTTACCAAGATAATTGATAATAAGTTACCAAGATTATTATAGACGGCTCAAGTTTCAGATTCTAATTGTCCAATTCAGACGGAACATTAGCTCAAATGAATGTATAATTGTTGGCACATTCTACAACATGGAAAATATGACATGTTCATACATGTGACTAGAGATATAGCCACAGGTGTATCAAGGTTTTAAAATCATGTTGACATGTAATTACTTTAGTCACTAGACTGCCAGGCTTTGAATATAAATTTCTTCGACAGTGATCACACTCAGCATTATATGCAAACATGCGTGCAGCTTACAGTCCAAGAGCAAAAGTTAAACAAAGCAGTTAAACAGCAGAATCTAGAAGAACTAAAAACATAATAGCATACAACTAAAAACAATATTTTTCTTGAATGAACTGAGTTTGAGTTGTGAGTTTTCTGTGTTTTTGTTAGAGGCTTTTGAGCCTTAGTTATCCTCTTTTCGCTTCACTCATCCTCCGTCCTAAATCAAAAGGTCAATACTGCTGCTGCATATGTAATTAGCTAAGTTAGATGGAGTTAGCTGGAGACAGGCATGGTTAAGTTGGACCTGGCCAAAGGTATGGCTGCTAGACAATTACTTGTGAAAAGTGGTACAATGTGAAGAGTACCCATGTTGAACTATTCAAAGGATAAGTCTAACCAAGCACATCATATAATCCATAAAACATAGCTTGAAACTACCCTCTTCTCTCCTGATAGTAAAAGCAGCGAGTCTGAAATAGAACTATGCTGGTCTCTTATTAGGCAATGATGAACTTTGACATTGAAGACTCTTTCGGGAGTATTTCCTGAACTCTTGCACTTTCTTAGATCGCGTAAACGAAGACTCTAGTGCTTCCTTACACTGAAAGCAAATCTTACTTGGAGCATTATCACCACATTGCTAATAACAATTTTCTTGGAGAACATCATAAGAACTGAAACAAAATTATTATTTCCAACGATATATTCATACCGATCGGAACCCCCAAAATGTGCATGAAATCAGATAAACAGTTAGGTCACAAAAACTGCAATATGTTAATAACTGGATCAAGCAATCAACATCTCACAGTATTATTAATAAAAGCCCATCTGTAGCCAAAGAACTCGACCATGAACTCAACAAAGTCTTGTCGGTGAGAGAATTCAAAGAAAAAAGAAATGAAAATAACAAAGTAGAAGAAAGAAAAGAAAGGAATGGACCCACAATTGAACTTATCAAACAAAAACAAAAAGAAAGCTCACCCACCACAATGATTGTACTGTGGTGATAAATCAGAAACCCCTCTTTCCTAAATCAAATTAATCTTCGAACTTATGTAATTGACATTCTTATGATCCATGGAACAGTGCAAGTACATTAATATGATCCAATATTAGCAGCAAGTAATCAAATTAAACACTTTGTGAGGCACTAGAACAGTGATTTTGACAGGTTAAAGGGGCAGAGAAGGAATCAATTGGGGAAGTATAATTAAGATTAATGAATTACCAGGAGAAAATGAAGAAGAAGACGGCCAAGGCAGTGGAAGAAGTGCCAGTGATAAGGCCTTTACCGAAGCAGAAACATTTAGTAACGCCGTTAACAACCGTCTGGCTAATCAGCAACAACCCAAACGCTGAGAGCCCGTACGCCGTCGACGCATCGGAATCGTACAAACAGTAACTCTTTTCATCGTACTGGTCCGGTACCACTTTCGCCTTCAAATCAGGGAAAAAATGTTACGGAAATGGTGAAAACATACATACATATTATATAGAGAGAGGAGAGAGAGAGGGGAAGACAGGGTAAATAGAATGTACAGTGCTACGACGGCGTTCAGCACCGACAGCGAGGACGAAGGCAATGAGATGGAGGGAAACAATGACGGCGAGGACGGTGACGGAGACTGCCATTAAGGATTAGCTAGCTTGCTATTCTGTAGTTTCTTTTGTTTTCTGAGCGGAATATATATATGTGTGTGTACTAATTCGGTCCCCAAAAATATGGTTTGAAGTGAAATTTGCATATTTTTTAAAAAGACATTTTAAACAAGTAACTATATATATATTTTATAATAGTCAGTACACATAATAATATTTAAATATTATAATTGTATTTATTATTTTTTCAAAAAAATACCTATTTATAGTGTTAAAGTAGTAAATTTATATTTTATTAATATATTTAAATCAATTTTTTTAAGATAAAAATTCATTATACTTAAATTATCTTTTTTGAGAGACAACGAAAATATGTAAATTGTATGTTCCACAAGAGTATTTTTTGTTTTTTGGTAATAATCCACAAGAGTATTTTTGTTAGTATATACATATGTTACTTTGTTAATGTACTTTTGTGATAGATAAAACTACAATAGTATATGTACAAATGTATTGTGATGATAATATTTTTTTAGCGTTTCTTATGGATTTATAATAATAATTAGGTTATATGGCACACATAAATATATGTATAGTGTGTATAAAACTATAATTTATGTGAGTAAAAAATAAATAATTTATCAAAGAAATTGGGGGGGAAAAATAGACCACAAATGAGTAAGCGAGTTTTAATATTAATTTCTAAATTCTTTGTGAAATATATTCATTTATAAAATAAAAGTTCTGGATCTTTAATACAAGAGGGATAGATGGTAAGAGTATTATTATTTATCTATATTTTGAAAAATCTGTGAAGAATCCTTTTTCTCTGAATCGAAATAGCTGTTATTTACCTAAATTCCATAACAAAAAGTAATATTTATTGATTTGTTTAACACTCGGTATTTATCTTGTGGGGATTTACGCACTTTAGGACTTTAGTGGACAATGTTAGGAAGCGATGTTGACGATTATGAGGGAAAGACTAAAAAAAGGAAGGGGAAGGGGTCCCACAATTTTGACTGTCAATTTGGGCGAAATGGCAATTAGCTGGATTCCCGTTGGCTGTCGGTTCACCTGGTTGCGATTTTTCTTTTTTGGTTGAATACTCATCTGTTTATATATTGTAACCAAAAAAGATATTATATTTATAGAATTATAAAGTTACCAAATTCATTTTATTTACATTTGTCCGTACTGAATTCCAAAATTTTAATTTTGCTTAAATATAATTAAAATTACTAGATGTAAAAATTGAAATATTTTATCTAGATAATGTACAAAATAATTTACCCATAACTTAGATTATACATTATCCATTCTAATTTGACCAATAATTTGCAATCTTCGATAGATTTATATTTTTATATGTTTAATTAATGATATTATAGGATATTAACTTTTATTTTCTGTACCAATTACTATTCAGAATCTAAGGAGAACTTATTATTCTCTTTACGTAATAAAATCGAGTCATATTAGATAAACCAAAAATTACCGATCATAAAACATAAACCTGTTTCGACATATATTTTACTCGCTCCAGATGATCGTGAGACTTGGTATTGAAATCATGCCGATCAACCATTAATGCTTTTCTAAAACCAGATTAAAAGTAATAATTATTGCTATTATCTAATGATAGCTTTACCAATAATGAAATGCAGGAGGAGGAGAATGGTAATGCTGATGCCTGTTGATATATGTATGTAATCAAAGAACGCATAATGTCACTGCCTACCATGCAATTTTATAATTCTGTTACAAATAGCTAGCTAACAACAATTTTAATTACAAATTAGTTATTCAATTAGCTTATGCAGCATACACAATACAATTATACAAAGCACAGAGCAATACAAGTAATAAAGAGCAACCAAAAGGAAGCAAATTCATTAATAAAACTTGAGTACACAGTGGTGGTGTTTTTTTTTTCCTTGTGGGGGTAAAATTAAAGGAACAATAAAATCAAAAAAAGTAGAAACTGTTTATTCTGACATAGTTAGATTAAATTTGATATTTGTTGGCGGAAATAATTGTTGGCGTTCCCATCTATTTCTATCACTTCTATAAAGATAAGGAAACTTTCCAACTTTCCAAAAGCATTTCATGCACCTTGACCTCACACCATATGCCCAAAAGAAACCATGCCTATTTTCATTAACATATAAATAACACCAATGCAATGGAAATGCAAATTGGGTGAATTTCCAAGTACTTTGTTTTCCTGGATCAAGCACCTTCAATGAATTTGATTTTGGCCTCCCAAAACTACACATGTAAAGAACGTCTTTGTCGGATTCGTTGAACAGTGTCACCTCCACGTTCGGAAACAAGCTCGTGGTGATTCTTTGTTTCACACGTTCGAAGAAGGATGACCCCTCGGTCGAAGAAGGCGCCGTGATCAGAAGAATTAAGGCCACCACGACGGCGTAATGTTTTACGCTTCCTTGTTTATCAAAGGTCGTCATGGTGGCCGTGGGGAACGTGAACGTGGATGTGATGATTTTGGATCTTGTTCAAGTAAATTAATCATTTTTTGTGCGTATTATTCGGAGAAATAGTGAATGATATTAGAGTTGTAAATTTAGGATGCCAAAAATAGTAGTTTTAAAAATGTACAGTACTTAATCGCTGGGCAAACTTTTATTTTTACTCTTAAAATTTCTTAATGAAATAGCTAAAATAACCACTTCCCTATTTGGTTATGGAGAAAGTTTATTTTTCTGATATTGATTTATAAGTTGTAGCTACAAGTTGATTGAAATATAGTAAATTATAAGTTTTGGTTTCACTGTTTTCGGAAATACAAACACATAGAAACGTTATTCAAATATATATACATATGAAAGAAAAAGATAAGAGATGACAATATCGTTACATACACAAACAAAAGCACATAAATATAGATGAAACACTCTTAGTTACTAATTTTTTGATGGTGTGCCTCTTAGAGTTGAATAGTCTTTAATAGAGTTTAATCACATTAATGTACACCAAATATAGAATTACTTAGGCTCCATTTGAATTCTTATTCATTTTCATTTTTTTTCTTTTCAAAAATAATGAAAATGAAAAGTGTTTTCGTTTTCATTTTTTTTGAAAATGAAAAGACGTTTGGTTAAAATTTTCTATTTTCGAAAATTTTGAAAACTAAAAATGAAAATGCGTTTGGTTGGAACAATTTTTTTTTTGTTTATATCATTTATTTTTAAATAAAGTATAATTAATTGGTTGCAAGATTGTATATTTTTCATGTTTCTAATAATCTAATAAATAATTAATTATTATATTACATATATTACATTATTATACGTAAAATAACTTATCGTAATACAAATAATATATTAAATAATATTTTATACTCTATATAATATTATTTATACATATTTTGTTTAAATTATAGTTCAATATTATCAAAATAATAATAATATTATAGTATAAATAATAATATAAAATATTATATTAACATCTAATATATTATATATTATATATAAGTTATTATATATTTATTGTAATATAGTAAATATATTTTAATTATTTAATTATTTAATTTTTTGATTATAATATTTTATATAATATAATATACATATATATATATGTGTGTATATATATATGTATATCTATATCATATGTATATTATATATTTATTGTAATATATACATATATATATCATATGTATATATATATATATATATATATATATATATATATATATATTTATTTACACATATATATACAGTAGTATATTACATTTTCATAATTCTGAAATTGCTGAGAAAAATGAAAACGAAAAAAGTGAAAACACATTTTTTGTGTTTTCAAAAATGAAAGTCAAAATGAAAACGTTTTCATTTTTTTTAAAAACAAAAATGATACCAAACAATCCATCTGTTATATTTATTTTCAAAAACTAAAATGAAAATGAATAAAAATTCAAACACGGTCTCAGCTTTTCTCTTTCCCCTATCTACATTTTCCGAATGATGTTACTTTTCAATAATTTCTATATAAAAATTATTACATAATTATCGATAACCATAAAAAGCTAAACCAAAAATAATATTGACGCTGTAATTTTACAAGCACATAACGATGATTTTGAATGGGAATAGACACGATGTGTTGATTCAGGATCCCATGAGACTCAATCGTGTCAGTGAATGACTTCAGTATTTAGCCCATTTAATTCAGCCCACGAAAACAATGTAAACCTCTGACAAAGAAATTGGCTGGTTCGCCCTAAACTCGTACCGTTATTTCAAATTATATATATATATATATATATTTGAAACTTAATTTATTTTTTTTCCTTTGTTTTTTATATTTTTCTTACAAAAACTCTTTTTAAAAATAATATAAATAATGTTGTATATATAAAAGAATCAGAGTCGGGGTGAGAAGATAAATTCATATCTAACTTAACCCCATAATATTTACATAATCAAATTTATTTAGATTATAGATTTGGAGTTGAACCGAGTACTAATAATTCAAGTGAAATTGTCAATTTTATAGTAAACCTCAACTAAAATTTACTTTTATGGTTTATTTATTTGAAGTTGGTCATCGATTATTTACGAAAGTTGTTTGTAAGTGTGACAATTTTTAGACAATAGCTACTTACATACTTATAAATAAATAAATTTATTTTATATGATATCTAAATTTGATTAATTTCCATTTAATATCAACAAATTTTATATGATTAGTCTTAGATTTTCACCAATGAGGTCTTAGCTCAATGGTTAGACTTAGGTGTTATAATCAAAATGTTACATGTTCAATTTTCAATGACAAGTTGATATTTTATTTTCTTTATTATAATGGAGTTTCCTTTTTTTTGTGAAACATTTATCTCTCTTTAATGTGGAATTAGTTTATCTTATATAATTCATATTATGTGATTATAATCAATTTGTAATGAAATTCGAGAAAAAAAAATTTTAAGTTACGTTTGTTTTATTAAATGTCTAAATCTAAATAAATTTATCAGATCTAAATTTGTTGAATCAGTTAAACATTTATATCTCAATCCATATTTGAAACTAAACTTTTTGTGTTTTTTACGATTTGGTTTGAAAGGATCCATTTTATCATGTCCACGCTTATTTTAGAACATATTTTGTAACTGCTTCCTCTCTTTTTTCCTCCGTAGTGTTGGTAATATAATATAGATTTTAATTCTTCAAAAGTTAGTTACAAATAATTATATTTTAATATATAGGTATTAGCTTCTTTTTTATTTGTTTATTATTTTTCTGGTAGACAAAAAGATTTTGGCTTTACTTTGTAGAAAAATGTACACAGTAACATTAAAAAACACGATATATATATATAATATTGAGCTGGGTGAAGTATTTTCAATCAATTATCTACTCCTTATAAAAGATAAAAAGAGAAAAGCAATTTAGGAGTACAATCGTCTTCCCCATAGTTCTTTAGTTATCATCTACTGATCAATTTGGTCTATTGCAAATTTTATTTAAAAGAAGTTCTCTTTACAACTCAAGTTTAATTGGAGATTAAAAAGAAAGAAGGAAAAAGCACAAATATGGCCATATGGGCAACAGAGTTGCGTAGCTCAATTTAAGGTTGAGCAAGTTTGAAGATGTTGATAGACTAACGAGCAGAGCTTGGTTACTCCATGGTATATTGTCAACAGTATATTGTCGGTGGGAAAAATCTTCTTAGCGTGTTGAGCTATAAATTTTAAGCTTAGCGTATTAAGAGATTTCTTGATTCGTTCAGACAATGGCATGCCATATCAAACAGTTTTAATGAAGTCTGCAACTGGCCGAGTTTATATTTTAAGCTATTAAGACTCGTTAAGTGTTAAACAAACACAGTCTTATATTCTCTTTTTTATCTGAATTCACCCTTATATTTTTTTCACGATTCTTATTTTAAATCCTTGTTAAATAATCCAACATTAAAAGAAATTATTCATTTATTATTATCTCGTATAAAAATTATTAAACTTTATAATTTTTTTCAGTTATTACTTTAGGTTCAAATTCATCTTCCCCTCGTTTGATTCTCACCATCTTAGCGCAGCTTAATAGAAAATTTAAGGTTTAGTGAATACTTTTTCTTTTCAATTAAATTTACAAGTAAAAGTTTATTTAGCACCTGAGTTACTGAGTTGGTATCATACACTTTCGCTTAAAACTTTATATTCGACCAAACATTTCATATTTTTAAGACCGTGACGCCACTGCTCCAATAGTCAAGTGGATATGTGAGAATATTGAATTGTTCAAAGAAAATTGTCCACACCAGACGACATCTATAGTTCTATTTAACTTTCATTAGTTAATATAGACTCTGGTACTTGTAACCAAAACGAGACTATTGTACTGGGGCAAATTTGGAATGTACGAAGTTATAGTAATCACTTAATTCTAAATTAACTTTTCTAATGGATTTCTAAAATTTTAAAATTTAAAAAGTATTAGTTTTAATTTATGAGTTTATACAAAGACTATTATAGTAATAAAATATCAACAACGTCTATTATTATATATTGTTTTAATCGAGGCATGTAAGCTTTGACTATAATCTTATATTTCAAATTCTATCTCGATCTTTAACTATTACAATTAAAAAAATTCTATCACATTTCAGATTATTGTAATGAAAAGTTAACCGGCAACTATTACCGTAAATATAAAAACATGCATACATATACACACACATATATACATATATAAATAAATATATATATATATATATATATATATATATATCAAAATTAAAGAATTAAAACAAAAAATAATAAAAGAATAAAGGACTAACAAACTAATCAATAAAATAAAGCATAAAATAATTTATACAACAACATATAGAAACAATGGCAAAAGATAAAATTAGTAAATAAAATATATTATAAAATTTTAGGATTAATTAATATAAAGTAAAATATATTCAACATTACACCTTTGATTATTATTTTGCATAATTAAAAGATGGGAAAAAACTAAAAATATAATTAAATAAAATAATAACTTATTAAATAACTCATATTTTATAAAATAAAATACACCCATTTAATATTTATATTTACAAAAATAAAACTAATGATATTGTGCATCACAACATAAAATATTGTTCACGTATTTAACACAACAAAAATTAATAATTCTCTTTAAAAAGTACATATTAAATTCAATAATTTTAATCAATTAAAAACAACCGTACTATACACATGCTGGCAAGCTAGTACTATATTTAATTCACAACCAAAATTTGAAAGTTTATAATTTAATAAAATACAAACTATGTCACATATAACATCTTTTTTCAAGGAATAAATTGCAGAAGTCAATGTCGAGAAGGAAGCCATCTTCAAAATCGTATACTTAAGCACCGCAACGGAATCAAATTTTTACCAACAAAAAAAAAAAAAAAAATCAAATTTAAAAGTCTCACTTTCAAACATTAACGATACGATGAATAGTCAACGATTCGAAGCGCAACGGTTCCTATAAACTCTCTAATGTAGTCAATTGTCCTTTCATTGTCTATATATATATTTTTAAGAGAATCACATATTCAAATCAAGAAATCTCAAAGTCAAAATCTCAGACATATAAATACCACAACTTTATCCTTTAATTTTGCTTCATTGACTAATTAAAGATACTAATTGACATGTACCACACAAAGTTCTAACACAATTCTATGGTGAAAGATGTTACACAATTATATAGAGAATAAAACAAAATTTAAACTAAATGAAATAAGTAATAAAAAATTTTACGTTATGGAATAGGTAATACCAAGATTTGATAATTTCTTTTGATATTATTCATTACTTCATTACACAACACAATACGTTATGAAATTGGTAGCCTTCGCCTTTTGTTTTGTTTGTTTATTTTTCTTTCTTGATATAGGAACACTTAGAAAAAGATTGGAAATATTTTTGAAGAATCCAGCCAAAATGTTAATTGCGCGTCATTAAGTGGTGGGGGCGGTTGAGAAGGGGATAACAAATAGGCAACCATATCAGAAAGCTGGTCAAAGATCAAAGATTCAACAAATGCAAGTCAAATTTAGTTTTCCTCTTTTCCCACTCCCTTTTTTATTGTAAAATTAAAAATATATAAAATATATTTATAAAATTTGAATTTTAAAATAAAAGTTAAACGTTTTACTTGTAATAAGTTAGAAGTGAAAATTTATATAGAAAAAAAGTATACTCAAATATAAATTTTTATATTTGAATAATTTTATAAATTTATATCTAAATGTAGAATTATAAAATTCACAAATAATATAATTTCTTGTTTTGGACAGATTTATTTACCACACATTCTTCTTGTGATATTGAATCCCAAACTCGCGTACCCATGGCCTCCATTTCTCTCTCTCTCTCTAAATATCCATAACACTTCATCGTTCTATTTTAATAAATCTGTCCATAGTTTATTATGTACTTTAACTAGTGTATTCAATCCCTATAAGAAAAAGATGAAGTATATAATATTAACATGTTTACGGCACCTTTGTGTCATAATCTTCTGTTCATTGCCCCATAAATCAAATTCTGCGGATGATCCAAAGTATGAAGCCTGCAAGTTGCCCAGATCATGTGGGAAGTTGCATAATATAAGCTACCCGTTCTATATCCAAGACCAGCAAAAACCATATTGCGGCACTCCTGGTTTTAATCTCACTTGTAAACAAATCGAAGATTACGAATACCCTTTACTTCGAATAGCAGGAGATGACTACATTGTTGGTGAAATCTTCTATAATAATCAAAGTATTGTTATATCCAACGCCGCCGCCGCCGCATTTTCGGTTGAAGGTTGTAGTCTCCCGAAAATTCGGAATATAAGTTTGAAAGACGATTACAGGTTTTTCTTCTTGAATGAAGTTCCGGACCAGTTGTATTTGCTATCGGAGTGTAATTCGTCGGCGATATCGTCGGATAAGATACTTAGTAAGTATAAAATTGGGTGTGCTGAGAATGATCGGAGAGGTGGTACTTGGGGTTTGGCGATAGATTCGAGAGATTCAAATCTGACTTTTGGGAAAGATGTTTGTAAGGAGGTGGTGGCGACACCTAGAGAAGATGAGTATGAATTTATTAGCAGCGAGTACTTGGAATTGCTGAGAAGGGGGTTTGTTTTGAATTGGAGAGCTGGTGATTGCGGCGAGTGCGAGAAAAGCGGTGGGCGTTGTGGAACAGATGACAACCCCACTCAAATTGTTTTCTTATGTTACTGCCGCGATAGACCCCATTATCGCAGCTGTAAATCTGGTAAGCCGTCCTTCTATTCTGCTTTGGATTGTCCAGAAAGTCACGTTCAAATATTTGTAATTAACTTAATTTTTAGTCCATTAGATGCCAAGTTATGACAATTATCACAAAAAGTCAAATTATGATAAATAAGTCTGGATGGACAGAATAGTTTAAAGCGAAATGCATCTCTAAAATTAGAAGCGAAGGGAACAATACATTTTTTCTATGGTCTTTGCGGGAGAATCTCAACTGGTCTTGCTCAATAAATGTAGTACTAAAGAGGTTGGTCCTCGGCCGTCGGGTGGGTTTCAACGGTAGAGGTTATTACTTACGGAGTATATCAGAATTCAATGGTGTTTTTTTTAAATTACGAATTCAATGCTTTCAACTACACGTTTGGTTAATTAATTAGAGCCTCACTTGTGTATAATTTACTAGTTTTGATCACTCACATGGACCATCCTTTGTTTCCAGGAAACCTTGTATATAGTCTGGTCTCCTTGATTTCATCTCACATAAACAATATCAAGTACATCTTCCAAACTATGTGATTAGTTGAGTATACCTGCATGATAGTGTATTAAATTGGATATACCTTAATTTTTTAGATTTGAGGTGATGTGTTGATTTTAATATAAATCATTTCCAAAAAATATGTGCACTTGCAAAAGAGCAAAAAAGATGGAAACATATTAAAACTTTAGGATATTAGCATTTTTTTTTTTGGCTTCAGCTACGAATATTCAGGCCACAGGGAAGATGAAGATAAAAAAGTATTGGTGGAAGATGAGCTACTGTGATTGTTGCTATCAAGTTCACCATGTCTCTTATTTTTAGCATCATTGTGTGTGTGCGCGCATACGCACTTGTCGAAAGAGATCATGGCTAAAGATTATTATCACTGGGTGTTAAATACAATTGAGGTCCATTAGTATTATAGTGGAAAGGGATATTTTTCTCTTTACATCAACTGTTGTTGTTGGACATTTAAAGAAGCACCAGGAGTTTTTACCTCAGAAGTCCTGAGGTCAGATGATTGAGAAGATTTCAATAAAAGAGTGTATACAATCGAGTCTTAGGCCTTGGCGGACCAATTTTAATAGGGGGTTTAAATTGAGAAGGACCCCACTTTCCCCCTCCTTATATTGCTTACACAAAGTCTTCCTCTATTAAATTTCAAAGTCAAATGTATAAGTTGTATCCAAAGCTGCAATATTTAATTTAAATGAGTATATCTTTGACCAATATCATCAATTGGTGCAAATTGCTTCCTCTTCAGAGTTCTGTTCTCCTTTTGGTATCTACCGCTTAGATTCTGGGAACTGCCAATTTTCAGATGGCTCTTTTCACCATTTTTGCTTTGTTTTTATTCAGCGATTTGTCTGCTCTTAGCTCAGCTGAAGATAGAAATAACACGAGGCCTAATTGTCCCAAGTCTTTCCACTGCCTAGATCATGAGTTTAAATTCCCTTTCTACAATTCCACAGATATGCAGTGTGGATTCTGCAAGGTAAGCTGCACTGAACCTGTTCCAAAGATTCAACTGGGAAACGTGGGTCGCTTTTATGATTTAAGAGGTTTCGTGTCTCCTCGTGCCATTATAATTCGTGACCAAGAATATCAAGATATCCTAGATAACAAAGACTGTGATTCTCTGATGAATCTGTCCTTTCCCACGAATCCATCCATATCTTTTATCATGTACATTAATATCACTTTATTCAAATGCCTGAACACATCAACCATAGAACAGCAGCGTCAAGTATTTCGTGATTATCACCGTTGTGAAGAATGCAAGCAACACAATTTGTACTACAGGTATCCAGTTGTTGATGAGAGTCCAATTCCAGACGGCCTTCCCAATGACTGTTCAGTTATCATGCTGCCTTCGACGGCAGATAATCTTGATTTAAGTAGCAAGAACGCCTCCGACTTGTTTAGCCTGTTAACTGCTAATTTTAGCCTCCAAGCTCTGGTGTCAGATGATTGTTGGAAGTGTCACTCCAGGCGAGGTCAGTGTCAAAATGATGGGCACAGATTTGTCTGTGCAAACGTCCAAGGTATAGCATTATCTTTGCACGGTGCTGCTTTTATCATTTAGGAAATAGAAGGGCATGGTTCAAACATTTCACTCTTCTAATGCTCTTAAGAACTAGGAGGCTTATATTTACTCTGGTCTATAGCCAAATAAGTTTTCATGTCTTATGCAATCTCTGTGATGTTTGTCACTATCTTTCTTTTGGCATTTTCTGGGCGCTCTGGTGCAGCACTGACAGGAGTATCATAGTTTAATTAGCTAACCAGTTGAGTAGTGCAAAAACATGGTACGCTGGGTTGCCACTCATTTCCTTTGCGGAACAGAATGGACGCATAGGAAGAAAAAGTGAAGGTGGAAGGAGGGTGAGAAAAAAATGGAGTTTAGAATGAATAAGATGATGAAGTGTGTATAATAAGTCTTTCTTTTCTTAGAATGGGCCATCCATGTACAAAGTGGAGACTGTAGCTAAATTTTGTTGAATAGAATAGAGCTAGAAATGAGTTAAGTTGCATGGATTTGAATTTGAATGGATAGTCTGGTTGGATACAAGTACTTCGAAGAATTGGAAATGGATGCGCCTCAAATTTATCCCATCATGATGTTTGGTACTTCGAGGCAAAACAAGGAGTCTATGTAAGATAAGAAATGTGTATATGCAAGGATATCAAATAGCCTAAATTGTCTATCAATTGCCTCCTGGTAATCCAGTCGCTTCCACACTTTTGTCTGTTTCTACTTGGGTTCCATCAAATTGGAAAAATATGTTCCCAATGAGATGGATTCCGATAGAGGTCTTTTTGCTACCCCAAGGATTGAGATAGCACGCAGCATAAGATATTGTTTTGATTTCACATTCTGGGATGAAATTTGTTTGTAAATATATTTATATGTTTTAAATTGACTTCAATTTTCTCGTTATAATGTTTGAGCTGATTAAAAACGCCTCCTTAAATTTCAGGTAAAGGAAGTTTAACACTGATTCTAGCAACAGGTACCACTCCTATGATTTATATGCTTGAACTAAATACTGGAATACAGAGTACTATGACTTAACAACTGCATATCCTTTGTTTAGGCATATGTGGGGGAGCCTTCATGATTTGCCTGGTCCTCTTTATTATTTGGTGGCGCAAGAAAGGAAAAAATCTTTCTAAATATTTCTTCTCAAGAAACAGTTATTCAGACGTCGAAGATGGTACTTCTTATTTCGGAGTCCCTATCTTCTCCTACAAGGATCTTGAAGAGGCAACTCATAATTTTGATCATTCCAAGGAACTCGGAGATGGAGGTTTTGGAACCGTCTTTTATGGTACGAAAATCTTAACTCAAAAGGTTATTAACTCACATTATTGATATAATGTTTCGGATAAAGAACACTAAATAAAATGGTCCTAACTCCAAAACACAATCACCCAATGCTATATATGCTTTTCTCGTGATCTGTTTCCTCTTACTTTCTCCAATAAAATTTTTGTAATTTCATTTGTTTGTGCTAAAAAAACTATGGAATATAACTGGCTACAACAAAATCTTCCGTAATCTGGCATTACGAATTTGTTTATACAATTGATGTCCTTTACATCCTTTAACAGCTCTCTTAAGGAATTTTTTTGATGTTTCTTAACTAGGCAAACTACGTGATGGAAGAGAGGTTGCAGTGAAGCGACTATACGAGAACAGCTACAAGCAAGTGGAACAATTCATGAATGAAATTCGTATACTCACCCAAATACGCCACCGCAATCTTGTCTTACTATATGGTAGCACTTCTCATCGCAGCCGTGAACTCATTCTTGTCTATGAATACATTCCCAATGGCACGGTTGCCGATCATCTCCATGGCGAGAAATCAAAAACTGAACCACTCACATGGCCTGTCCGAATGAAAATCGCCATGGAAACTGCAAGTGCATTATCTTATCTCCACAAGTCAGATATTATACACCGTGATGTGAAGACTAACAACATACTTCTGGACATCAATTTTTGTGTCAAAGTTGCAGATTTCGGGCTCTCAAGACTCTTTCCGACTGATGCTACTCATGTCTCAACTGCTCCACAAGGCACTCCAGGTTATGTTGATCCGGAGTATCATCAGTATTATCAGTTAACTAATAAGAGTGATGTTTACAGTTTCGGGGTTGTTCTTATTGAGCTAATATCATCGCTGCCTGCAGTTGATATAAGCAGGCAGAGAAATGAGATAAACTTGGCTAATCTAGCAATAGACAGGATCCAGAGATGTGCATTCAACGAGTTGATTGATCCGAATCTTGGGTATGATTCGGATGCTAACATTGAAAGGATGACTACTTCTGTGGCAGGACTGGCGTTTCGGTGTTTGCAACTTGATAAGGACATGAGGCCTACAATGGATGAGGTCTTGGAATGTTTGGAACAAATCCATCAGGGTGCTAATGTATCAGAAAGAGTAATACCGCCTCCGTCTCCTGAATCAGATAATGCAGTATTGTTGAAGGATGATTATAAGTTTACAAATTCACCGGTAGGTGTTATTGAGAAATGGATTAGTAGTAGTTCTACCACAACTAGTATTAGTGGGTGAGTATGCATATATTCGCCTTCTACTTTTTGAAAAAAACGAAGGGTATGCTCAGAATATCTTAAAATGGTAATATAAAAGTTCATTTTCTTCTCATGTGTGTAATTGATATTTGATTTATTCATATAAGGTGAATGCACGTAGATACTATATAGATAAAGTGATTAGTTGAGTATACTTGTACAATCGTAATAATGAATTGGATAAATTGTTATTTTTTCAAAGTTAGTGGGATGTCTTGATTTCAATATAAATCATTTGGAAGAATTTTGTCCCTCGTGCACGAAGAAAAATAGATACGAATATGATGCCCAAACCAAGGGTGATAGCCTATTCCTGAGGTCAGGTTTGAGTTTATCCAACGACAGAGCAACATTAGGGTAAGTTATTCTCTCGCCATAAAGAAAAAATAAATAAATGTGCGAAAAAATGGAGTTGTGATCGTGGCATGTATGGATAGGGACAATAATGTTGTGGAATGGGAATTTGTTATTATACCATTTAGCCTTCTTCTCCCTTACATTAAAAATTATTCTGAAATCCTTTTTTTTTTCTTCTCATTATTTAAAGAAATCATAGCGAAAGATAATTATATCACCAAGAATTGTGCTCTACTAGTATATGGTGGAAAGGGATTTTACTTTTGTGCTTACTGTTGTTCGCCGTTTCAAAGAAGCACCAAGAATTTCCACCTAAGAAGTCTCAATTGAAGTTAGATGAATGAGAAGGTTTTGAACAAAAGAGTGTATACAGTCAAATCTTTGGCCGACAAATCTTTATAGGAAGTTCAAATTCAAAAGGACCCCACCAAGAAGCTCTCCTTGTTTTGCTTCTACAAAGTCTTCGTCAATGAAATTTCCAAGTCTTTTGTATCACAAGCTTAAACAATAAGGTTCGATATATAGTGAACCAAACATAGACGGGTGATGTGAGTCCGTCTTCCTCATAAGAGTTCTGTTCTCTTTTCGATATCTAACGTTTTGAACTGCAAAGCTACCAATTTGGTGTCCCTTTTCTTCATTTTTGCTTTCTTCTTGTTCATTTTTTCTATCAATTTGTCTTGTTCAGCCATTTGTTCGGACGTGTGATGTGAGTCCGTTTTCCTCTTAAGTCACAGAGTTCTGTTCTCTTTTCGATATTTAACGTTTTGAACTGCAAAGCTGCCAATTTTCAGATGGCCCTTATCTTCGTTTTTGCTTTCTTCTTGTTCAACCATTTGTCTGTTCTCACCTCAGCTCAAGAAAGATACAACACAAGGCCTAATTGTCCCAAATCTTTCAGCTGCCTAAATTTTAAAGAACTTGAATTCCCTTTCTACAAATCCACAGATACGAGTTGTGGACTGTGCAAGCTAAATTGCACCGGACCAGTTCCAAAGATCCAACTGGGCAACGTGGGTCGCTTCTATGATTTCATAGGGTTCAGGCCTCCTCGTTCCATTCAAATTCATGACCAAGAATTACAACGTCTCCTAGACAACAAAGATTGTGATTCTTTGAAGAATCTGTCTCTTCCTACTTCTCCAAACGTATCTTTTGAGATACACAATATGATCACTTTATTGAAATGCCTGAACACATCAAACATAGAACAGCAGCGTCAAGTATTTCATGATTATCACCGTTGCAAAGAATGCAAGCAACACAATTTGTACTACAGGTATCCAGTTGATGATAGTCCAATTCCAGATGGCCTTCCCAACGACTGTTCAGTTATTCAGCTGCCTTTGCTGCTAGTAAATTTTGATAGCAAGGCCTCCGAGTTGTTTAGCCTGTTAACGGCTAATTTTAGCCTCAAAGTAGTTCAACTCTCAGATGATTGTCAGAAGTGTCAACGTAGACGCGGTCGGTGTCATTATGACGAGCACAAATCTGTCTGTGCAAATGCCCAAGGTATAGCATTCTCTCCATTACATTGCTGCTCTTCATTTAGGAAATAAAAATACCGGTGATTTCAATTTTCTACCGCTCTTACATATTTATGCAATTGTAGTGATGCCTGTCACTATCTTACTTTCTGGCACCTTTGAAGTACTCCGGTGTACCACTTGCAGAAATCTCATAGTTTTATCAGCTTAGCTACACAGTAGGAAAACAATAGTGCGTTTCGTTGCCATTCATTCCCTTCACGGAACAGAATGGACAACTAGAAGAAAAAGTGAAGGTGGAAAGGAAGGATGAAAAGAAATGAGGGAGCTTGAATTGAAGTGTAATAGCCTTGATAATACTGGAATGGGCTATCTCACGTAGTCACGTACTGCACCTAAATTTGGAATCCAATGATGATGACGAAACAAAATATTTCTAAAATCTAAACAGTCAATTCTATTGTTTTCTAATGATCCAGTCGAGACCATGCGATAAATTTATATTCATAGAGTAATAATGATAAAGAATTACACCAAAAAGAGGTTTCCGTCTCTTTGAAGGCACGCTTCCAGTGAGGTGGATTCTGATGACCGTCTTTTTTACTCCACCGAGTGAAGGAGTAAAATCAAAAGCATCATAAGTTTTAGATCAACTACAATTTTGTTTTTGTGATTTCTGAGCTAATTAACAGTGTTCCGCTTTAATTTCAGATAAACGAAGCTTGACACTGATTTTAGCAACAGGTACTACGTCTATGATTTATATATGTGAACTGCACATTTGATAATTATATAGTACTGCAACCTGACAACTATATTTCCTTTCTTCAGTCATACCTGGAACCGTCATAATTTGCCTGGTCGTCCTCATTATTTGGTGGCGCAAGAAAAGGATTAATTTTTCTACATACTTTGGCTCAAGAAACAGTTATTCAGACGTCGAAGATTGTAGTTCTTATTTCGGAGTCCCTGTCTTCTTCTACAAAGATCTTGAAGAGGCAACTCATTTTTTTTGATCCTTCCAGAGAACTTGGAAATGGAGGTTTTGGAACTGTCTTTCATGGTAAAATCCTCAACTTTTTTATTCACATTATTGTTATGGTGTTTTGGAAAGAATACTAAATAAGATGGTCCTGAACACAATCACAATGTTCTGTGAGCTTTCACATTGATACCTTCCTCTATCTTTCTCCATTAAAATTTTAGTACTTTCATTTGTTTCAGCCCTAAAGTTTCCGACTTCTTTATCTTTCATACGTTGGTAGTAGAAATTTGTTTTCGTAAGTTCATGTCCTCCACATTCTTTAATAGGCATTTTGAAGAAACATGTTTGATATTATTAACTAGGCAAACTACGAGATGGACGAGAAGTTGCAGTGAAGCGACTAAATGAGAACAACTACAAGCGAGTGGAACAATTCATGAATGAAATCCGAATACTCACCCAAATACGCCATCGCAATCTTGTCTTGCTATATGGTAGCACTTCTCATCGCAGCCGTCAACTCATTCTTGTCTATGAATACATTCCCAATGGCACGGTTGCCGATCACCTGCATGGTGAGAAATCAAAAACTGAGCCACTCACATGGCCTGTCCGAATGAAAATTGCCACGGAAACTGCAAGTGCATTGTCTTATCTCCACAAGTCAGATATTATACACCGGGATGTGAAGACTAACAACATACTTCTGGACATCAATTTTTGTGTCAAAGTTGCAGATTTCGGGCTCTCAAGACTCTTTCCGACTAATGCTACTCATGTCTCAACTGCTCCACAAGGCACTCCAGGTTATGTTGATCCGGAGTATCATCAGTGTTATCGGTTAACAGATAAGAGCGATGTTTATAGCTTTGGGGTTGTTCTTATTGAACTAATATCATCGCTGCCTGCAGTTGATATAAGCAGGCAGAGAAATGAGATAAACTTGGCCAATCTAGCAATAGACAGGATTCAGAGATGTGCATTAGCTGAGCTGATTGATCCAAATCTTGGGTATGATTCGGATGCTAACATTGAAAGGATGACTACTTCTGTGGCAGGACTGGCGTTTCGGTGTTTGCAACTTGATAAGGACATGAGGCCTACAATGGATGAGGTCCTGGACAGTTTGGAGCAAATTCAGGGTGCTAATGTACCGAAAAGTATCATGCCATCTCTGTCTCCTGAATCGGATAAAGTTGTGTTGATGAAGGAAGACAAGTTGACAAATTCACCAGTAGGTGTTACTGATAAATGGATTACTAGTAGATCTACCGCAAGTACCAGTGGGTGAGTATGCAATTTCCAGTAGTAGATCATGCGTTTCATTTGAGATGAAGAAATTGGTGCTAAGAACATGCTACAATAACGAGTTAAATAAATATGTAATTATGACAACCACCATTGAATCACAAAGAAACGAGAGCTAGCATAGCAAGCAGGCAAAAATATGATCCAATTTAACAAGAAAAATCATTTGATTAGTAAAAATGGATCAACCAGTATACAACAAAGTCGATATAAGGAATAAAGGAAATGAACACCTAAGAAATTAGTATTATTAGTAACTGTACGCCGAGGGACGGGTAGAGGGATAATAATACTCTTCTTCTTCTACCACTGTTCTCCATAACCGAAGAGATTTGACCTGATGATCGAATTCACTTGTTTTTCGTTGAAGAACCAAACAACAACAAGAGGAGTCGGCTGTGTTAGTTATTGGCAAAATTTCACTTCTTGTCATTTATCTTTTGTTTAACTTTTTCAACGTAATTCTCTTTTTTTTTTTTAATTTTCTCACTTCAGTCAAACATCTATTCATAAACCTTCAATTAAGTTATCCTAACTCATTTTGTTAAAAAAATAGACACGTGTTCCTCATGTGACTTTATCTTAAGGGTAAATTTGTCTCTTTTTTTTATTTTTATTTAAAAAAAAAATAACATCAATCCAACACACAAGGGCTGGAAAATAAATAAATAAATTCACTTCAGATTATTCGATTATAGTATACTTATTGATTCAATATCATTTTCTTTTCATTTTTTTTCCTTAAAATAAATATAATATGAAAAGACAATTCTACCTTTAAAAAAAAGTCACAACATGTTTATTTTTTGGGACAAAATTGAACGGGAGAAATTAATTGAAAACTTATGGATATATATAGTATTGAAATTGCGAAATTAAGAAAATGAGGACCATATTGAAAGTTACCAAAAGATGAAAGGACATAAGTAAAGTTTTGACGTTAGTTATTTATAGCCTCCGCATGTTTACGTTGTATATTCCGTTTCCATGTAGGATTGCATTATAATCCTGTGTTTGTGAGTTTGGAAATTAAAAAAGGAAATTTTAAAATTATTAAGAAAATAGTATAAATGATTTCTTTCTCTTGTGAAAATCGGAAAGATTATTATTATGCAGAGATACATATCAGTCGGTCACAAATCAAATTGATAATGATAATAAACTCGAAATTAACTTTAATTCTTGTGGTCACAATCTTCTTATTTAATGAAATTTCAGTTTTCAATTTATTTTCAAACATTATCACTGTACATAAACTTGCAATGTTTATAACTTTACACACAAATTCACTACAAATTACATTAGAATTAGAAGTATATCAATAGTACTGCACAACTAGTAACCTCAAGAGTACAACCGAACAGTAACTTACCAGTAAAATTACAAATAATAACTTCAACAGTAATCAATCAAATAATAATGATAAAATACTAACTTTATAAAATAATTAGAAAAATAAAAGAACAGACACGAGCATAAAGATTAAAGAACAGGTCGAGTTTGTATCTATGCAGATGTTACCCCGTATATCTTATCTACCAAATCGCAAGTGTATATATATTGAAGTCGGAATGATGTAATCTCAAAATTGATACGAGTACAAAAAATTTAAAGAATTTTAGTATACAAGAACCAAGCCAAAAGAGAACTGTAAAATTTTCACCTACTTCAATTATTTTCATCATCATCAGCACTCAGCAGCAGCAACTTTAAAATTTTCAACTTGTTACAAAATTCAGTAACAAGCAAAAGCGCACTAACGCCCAGTTGTTATTTTATCTGTGTTTCCTAAAGGTAATAAAGAAGTCCTCTTATTAGATGTAGATTCTGATTGATCTAAACTGCAGTTATTTTTTTCTCCAACTCCTTCAGTCTCCTTCATAGGATTGATATGGCCATCAGGTTTAGGGCTGGCTTTTAAATGCCTCTCATCTGGAGCTAATCTCCGTTCCAAAAATTGATGTATCATCTCATACGAAGTGAATGTAATTACAGCGGCCGGTGTTGTTCTCAGTAAATTAGTACCACAGCCACGGTAAAAGCCTGGAAGACCTTCCTTTCGCATCACCTTCTTTACGCAATCAATAACACCGGCATATTGCAATTCCGTATTCCTGACCTGTCCTTGTTCTTGAAGCCGTGAACGTATGACCTGGTGTACAAAGAGAGATTGAAGCATTAGAAAAATGAAGTTTGAGAAGTATATCTTTAATGAAGCCAAGAGTAATAATAAACAAGAACAACTATGCTAGTGAATATCCTTCCGTATCAAGTGATTGATCCAGAGGTAGAAGAGAAACAAACCTCATGCGGGTAAGTTGCTACGGATGCACAAATTTTAGAAACTGAAGAGGCAATTGCAACTTTATCAGGGCTGAGTTTACTGGTGGTAGTATTATCTGGTAAACAAGCGGATGTCAACTAAGCTGTATTACCAAGCTAAGTTTTTATAAATCAATTTTAAGTACAAGATTATTACCCTTTTTTGCCAAATAGGACTTGATCTTTTCATATGCTGGAAATTGGATGGCCACGTGACTTATTCCCACTAGTGATGGCAAAAGGCCACTGAATAAACCACAAAAATATCTCACATTTGCAAAAAGAAATTACAAAAGCGGCAGAATGACACCAATGACCAGCCATACAGACATAAATTCTTGTACATATTTTTCGTAGCCGTAAGTCGCGTAACCAAAACTACCTTCAAGTGAACATGACTAACTTCATGGTACCTAAGTGCTTTAACAAGTTTTAAACTTGATAGAAGTATGTGGCCTACTAAGCACGATTATTAAGAAGCTATTATGACACTCAATAGGACACATCTACAACAAGCTAGCACGATATTCTTTGCTAATTCAACTTAAAATATATTCAGATTATTCATCTTTCATTAACTCAACAAATAGGAGGGTATACAACTCTTCGTTGTCAAGGATGTTAGCTAATCCAAAAAACAAAAAAGGACAGTTACTCATGGAATACAATGCAGACATTTCAAAAAGTTCAACTCTAAGATGATCAAGAAGACCAACCTGTACAATCCCCGGATGCCTTCCTCATGTACAATCCGTCTCAAGGCAGAAACTATACCTTTGTAGGGAACAGCATCTGGTCTCATGCCCTGTGTCTAACAATCGGAAAAATGGCATATAGTTATTAAACTTGGAACTTAATTACATAACTAACTCGGCAACTTTAGATGTTAATACAGGCTATACGACAACATTTCCTCAGTTTGAAACAGTACAGACGTACAACTTTCTTATATATGTTCCAAAATTACTAATAACCATCTATTTCCAAGCTATAAAGCACATGAAATTCCAAAGCAGATTGAGCGCTACCAAACTACCACTACATTTATGGACATGTTTCAACAACAACGTCTTTAACCCAAATATTCATGGACATGTTTAAAAAAATTAAATTGTCACCAAAACCGGTCCTAATATCAGTAATTTTGGAACTCAGGGTAATGCAAGGTAAGAGTCCTGGCTGTCTCTTTTGATGGCTACACAAGGTTAGAGTTTTTTCATAGAGAAGATTAGAAGGATATGTGTTGCCGCATCAAATAATAATAACTAAACTACAATATGAAGCAGGATATGAGATTTAAATATAAGCCTGCTGATGGTTGAGCACAGATCATGATGTGGGAGAAACAAATGCATGCATCATGTACTTTGCAGGGTTGAGAAGATATGTTATAAACTATACTAAGAACTTAAATGCACATGAAAATATGTGAACATTTTGGAACGTCTTCAAAACCTAGAGGACCAACCCAATATCAAGTGGTATGTAAGATGAGCAGATAGAGAATTAGTACATTAGCAGTACATGCAATGAAAAAACATCCAACCTACTTGTAGCCGAGTCTTAACAACCCACAGTGGATTTGTTGCAATTGCTGTTGCAGCACCGGCTCCCGCAGCAGCTAGAATATTTGCACCAAATGTAAGCTGGCCACTGCTGTCTGCTACATTAACGCAATATCAAATTGTTGAGAATACCAGATGAAATAATTGGATAGAATTCAAGACTTCAGGACACCGGATGGAAACATAACTTGTTCCATCTGCAGTAAGATTAATTATTACAGGGGCAAAAAAAATAGATCACCAACCATGTGTATGGAGAAGGCTTTTGAGATTCCCATAAACTGAAAAGTACACCTACACACAAAACGAGTATTTCTGTTGAGACTTTACAAAGAATTACGTGACAAGATTACATATGTTTGTCAGAGTATAGAAGAATAAACAAAAACTAACATTACCAGTATAAACAACATACAATCTTATTCATATCACAATAACCATGTCTGTGATCCTCAAAAATGTATTTCAATTTTGGAATAGAATCAAATGGTAGATTAGCCTCACAATATAAAAGTATTGTAACAGGGAGTGCTGAGGAACAAGAAGGGAAGGGGACGCTAAGCCTGTCAAAACATTATTGCAAAGGTCACAAATCCTCACAAAGAAAAAAACCGAAATACTCACTGCCCAGTTCGGAAGAAGTGCAGCTAATGTTGGTGATAGGCCACGGTACAATCCCTTCATACCCTCGGTTCGTATTATGTGCTGTATGCTTGTGATAATAATACCACCTAATAGTCACCATAAAAACAAAAAGCAAAACAAAAAAATGAGGCATAAGAGATGTCATAAACATACAGTCACTGGGGCAAAGAGGGAAAAATCGATGATTTCAGAGGGAAAACTGATTCCTAATCCACTTTAATTTTCTACGTCAAATAACATAGGATAAGAGAGAGAGATGTGAGAGAGAGAGAGAGCTTTGCCATTTAGTCTCATGGCGTCATAATATCAAACAAGCTTTTACCTCCAAATTTTACCATCACTGTACTCTTATACTAACATAGCAGTAGCTAACATGCGACGGAAGGTACTTCAAAGCTTAATTCAGCTTATGGATGTCCTAAAGATCCTTAATTTTTTGCAATAATCAATATTGCTAGATTTTGTCTATTCCATCTTTCAACGTGAGAATTTAGTAGATTAATTAGACAATAAATAACTGAAACACCAAAGCATAAAACATTTGTTGACAATTGGCTTTGGGGAAGAAATGCATTACATGTTCTTGAGCCTTGACTGTGTTCCGGCACAAGCATTTGTCATATCAATACACAACAAAATTTCAAAAAAACTTATAGTTACTTTTTCCAATTTGCTAGATAACACAACTAAACTATTACATACCTTTTTTACCAGAATGGGACACGTCAGGCAGGCCATAGACTTGCAGTCTTGTCTTGATCACATCCAATGGGCACATAACAGTGGCAGCTATAGCACCTGCAGAATGTGTATACAGTACACCAAACTCATATAATAAACTCAAATTGCAAAAGCACAAAGTGCAGTTGGTTATAATATATGGCGAGAGATGCTTTTGTAACCTCGCCAAGAAAGTGCATTGAAACTATTATCGAGTAAATGGTGCTAAGTCATTAAAGAGCTCAATCAAGCTAAACAGGTAAGCATTCCTTGCTAGGTTAAGTGGTTAGCTCAAAAAACACAACAATCTAAAAAAGAAAACGCAATGTTACTGTTATATAGATACTTGAACTAGAACATATTCTAAGATCTTTTTCGGATATGCACTCTCTAAATAGGTTAGTTCTAGGTTCTTATTCTACACCTACGATCATATCTATTCCTGAGCTTACTATGTAAGTGCAAAACGTTTGTGAGTTTTTGGATGAAGGTCCGTTAGCAGTTGGTCAAACATACTTGTATAGCCCACGATATTGGTCGAAATACCTGCTAAACATGAAGAATGTCTTGAAAGAGTAGAAATAATAAAAAAAAATTACTTCCATGCTCCTATATGCTTATATATAATTGATTTCCCTTTATACGCATATTAAATCATGTAGAATTTTCATATGAGGGAAATTTGAATGATTGTGAATCATGTCTTTTCCGGATATTTTTGTCACTAAGAATCCACTTAATTTGGAAAGCAAACCTAACATAGCGTACTGCTAGAGGTAAACCGTGTTCACAGCTCAGATTATCACAGCTACCAGCTTGCCCTAAATCGGGGTTCAGATATTGTCCTGGGAGAAGATGCACAAAACAGTTCGGAAGAAAGCTTGCGCCAATATTTCAGCACAAAGTATTATTTTGACAACAAGCATGTGCATTGTCTAGCAAAGTTCAGAAATGCTTCCAATTCATTTGATTACTCATTCCGGTAAGTAATTCTAACAAACATAATACAACTGTACAAGATACTTCTCAGTTCTAGCACATAATATTATAATATGAATTGCATTTATATAGATAATAACTAGAACTAATCAAAACGAAAATGGAATACTTTCCTATGTAAATCCCAACAGAAAAAAGATAACTATCAAAGAATTGAGCGTAAAGGGGTAACAGCAAAGGGATAATCAACCTGCAGAGGCACCGGCACCGGCATCACAAATGATGTCTCTTGCGCTTCGCTCGCCAGCGGTCATTTTGATTAGCTTTAAACTACGAATCCAAATTGAACAATAATATTTCAAGAATTTCAATCAAATGAATGCAATTTCGGGTCGGTGACACACAAACCCTACAGGAGTTACATTATACTACAGAAACGGGTGTATGTATATATAGTAATAGATACATAGAGAGAGAGAGGACGTGTTTGACGCTCGTTCAAAGGGGAAAAGACACGGCGGGTCTGAGTTTAGACCTAGGCGAGTTGGACTCGGACAGAGAGACACGCACTATCTCTGTTTCTCTCGATTGGGTTGGAAAGTTGCAGGTGGAATAATGCCCCCCTCTCTGATCCAAAAATAGGAAATGATGTTGTCAAAAACTGCTGCTTTATTTAACGTCACTTGGATGTTGTGCCATAAATATCTTTATGATCATCTATTCTTTGATTAATTTATTTTCTCATAATTTCCACGCCTCTGGTATTCTCAAGATTGTGTTGTTTAAAATTTAAATATAAAAGTACGATTACTAACAATTTCACATATTTTAGAGAACTTTTCGGCCAATATTATACATTATTATTACCTTAATTTTAAAATGCATGACAGTTAAATTTTTTCATATAATTTTAAGTGAATTTAGTATATTTAAATATTTTATAAAATTTTAATTTATATATCATATTAATCTTCATTTAAAATATTTTTAATTTTTATTTTAAAAAAATAAAATATTTAACTATATTAAATTTCATTTAAAAATACGTATAAAAAATTAAGTATCATCTATTTTAGAATTAATGGAGATATTTTTTTTAAAGAGGATGGAATGTTTTCTTTTATAAACGAACATTAAACAATATTTAGTAAAAGTTAGTTATTTAAAAGAGCGAAGAAAATATTCATCTTTATGCATTGAAAAAACATAAATTATTTCGGATGTTATATACACCACACAAATTAAACATAATTAATATTCGTATTGTTAAAGAAAAAACTTATTTAATAGATGAAAGAATAGTTAATTTCAGCGGCTCACTTTCTTGTTTTTCTTGTTTTACTTTAGTAGGTACAACATAGGCTTCCACAAAAGTTGTTATTTACTCTCAGAAAATTCATTTTAAGTTGTAAATCTATCCATCTTTCGAACATTTGTTTTGTATAAGCTGCCCGAAAGTCTCTTTACATTTTGATCTGCTCTGACTTTGACCAACCCATTTGAAATTGGTCAAAATTCAAAAATACCTCGTTTCTCTGAGTCCAACATTAATGTTTTTAAAAAAAGAAGCAATTGTTACACAATTTCTTAATTTTTTGGTTAGATCTTCCCATTATGTATCCCAAGGACCCAAAGTCTCCACTGCATCCATTGACAAATGACCTCAAAATGTTTTTACATGTTACTGCAGCAATAGATGTTCAATTAATCGCAACAAAAACTAACAAACTTTGGTTGGTTTTCTATTTTAACTAATAATATTTTATTTGCTTATTTAAAATAATGAACTTTAAAAAATTGTATCATTTTAAAATAATTTAAAAAAATAAGTTTAAACAAAGACATCAGCATATTAATAAGTTTTATTTTAAAACAATACAATCTTTTAAAGTTGATTGTTTTAAACAGAAAAATAGAAGGTAGTTAATTAAAATAGAAAATGACTGAAAATTTGTTTTTTTTGGGCTTTTTTTTTTGTGATTAACCGCAATAGAACTATCCAATGGATATGTAAAACCAATAACTGTAAGCCCTTAACACAGTTGAATGGATCGTCGTTATAGTTTCTTGCACGTTCTATGCCGTTTATGTCGTTAGATCTTGGAATTTGATTAAAATTTAAATTTAACGTCTCTTTGCAATTTCTTAGCTTTAACTGTGGTTTGCAACATTTAGACCCTGTTTGGAGCTTCTTGGATTATCATCTGTTTTATCTTAAAAGTTAATTTTTTTTAAAGTAAAACTTTAGATTCACAACACACCTTCCCATCGCGAGCATCGTGTTGATAATATATTATAAAATAAAGAAAAAGTAAAGAGAGATTAATCTTCTTTTTATATAATATCTCAATTTCAATTGTGTACACCAGTGGTGTACACAATTGAAATTGAGATATTATATAGAAAGAAAATTAATCTCTCTTTACTTTTACTTTATTTTATAATAAGATAGACTTGTTTCTTATTTTTCAATTATAACTCAATCCAAAAGTTTGAGTGTTTGGTAAAAAATTAGGGGCATTTAGTTGGATATGGAAGATCATAATCTCGTGCCCCGAGTCTCTCTGTCACTTCCCTCCTATTCCTGACATTCTTGAATTTCTTTTCTTCTTTTTAAAGAATTCATCAGGGAAGATTATTATCACCGGGTATTCCTTTGATTTTGAGGTTCACAAATGTATACAGTGAAAAGATATACTGTTATTTTCTCACGAATTGTTGTTTGTTATTTTCAAAAAGCACTCAAATTTTCACTTTCAGTCTCCGTTAGAATTTAAAAGAAGGTAGAATTGTGGTGCACGTAGTAAAAGGGAAGGCCGACCAAATTTATGAAAGTTTGAAAAGAAAATTATAAACAATTTACAACGAGGGTCCAGGAATAAACCATCCTAACTCATTTTTATTCCTCTCATTTTACTTTCCAAGGAATAATCTTTCTATCGTTTTTATTAGGACAGACATTAATGTTGTGTTTGATTTTATGAAATGATATATGAACTATATAAATTTTACATTATTTGTTACATAATTAATGTGTAAATTTATTTTTTTTAATAAAAATTATATGTACTTTTAAACACATATTTTAAACTGAGTTTGTTCATTCTATTATAACTAAAATTTCACATAATTTATTATTATTTTTTATTTTCACACTCTTTTCATAAATTTTTAATTTTTACCTTCTACCATTATTTATTTTATCCACTTATTTTATTTTTATGTCATTTCATTTCATTCCTCCGGCCCGGGACCTTACAGCCCGGGACCTTACATTCATTCTACAAGTCTTCCTTCGGGAAGATTCTAAGTCATTTCACGCAAACCGCAAGCCGGGCAAGCAATTTTTATAAGTGGTTTAAATCCGCAAGGATCCCCCACTAAGCTGAGACTTATTTTAACCACTAAGTACCACCACACATTCTTCTTGTGATATTGAATCCCAAACTCGCGTACCCATGGCCTCCATTTCTCTCTCTCTCTCTAAATATCCATAACACTTCATCGTTCTATTTTAATAAATCTGTCCATAGTTTATTATGTACTTTAACTAGTGTATTCAATCCCTATAAGAAAAAGATGAAGTATATAATATTAACATGTTTACGGCACCTTTGTGTCATAATCTTCTGTTCATTGCCCCATAAATCAAATTCTGCGGATGATCCAAAGTATGAAGCCTGCAAGTTGCCCAGATCATGTGGGAAGTTGCATAATATAAGCTACCCGTTCTATATCCAAGACCAGCAAAAACCATATTGCGGCACTCCTGGTTTTAATCTCACTTGTAAACAAATCGAAGATTACGAATACCCTTTACTTCGAATAGCAGGAGATGACTACATTGTTGGTGAAATCTTCTATAATAATCAAAGTATTGTTATATCCAACGCCGCCGCCGCCGCATTTTCGGTTGAAGGTTGTAGTCTCCCGAAAATTCGGAATATAAGTTTGAAAGACGATTACAGGTTTTTCTTCTTGAATGAAGTTCCGGACCAGTTGTATTTGCTATCGGAGTGTAATTCGTCGGCGATATCGTCGGATAAGATACTTAGTAAGTATAAAATTGGGTGTGCTGAGAATGATCGGAGAGGTGGTACTTGGGGTTTGGCGATAGATTCGAGAGATTCAAATCTGACTTTTGGGAAAGATGTTTGTAAGGAGGTGGTGGCGACACCTAGAGAAGATGAGTATGAATTTATTAGCAGCGAGTACTTGGAATTGCTGAGAAGGGGGTTTGTTTTGAATTGGAGAGCTGGTGATTGCGGCGAGTGCGAGAAAAGCGGTGGGCGTTGTGGAACAGATGACAACCCCACTCAAATTGTTTTCTTATGTTACTGCCGCGATAGACCCCATTATCGCAGCTGTAAATCTGGTAAGCCGTCCTTCTATTCTGCTTTGGATTGTCCAGAAAGTCACGTTCAAATATTTGTAATTAACTTAATTTTTAGTCCATTAGATGCCAAGTTATGACAATTATCACAAAAAGTCAAATTATGATAAATAAGTCTGGATGGACAGAATAGTTTAAAGCGAAATGCATCTCTAAAATTAGAAGCGAAGGGAACAATACATTTTTTCTATGGTCTTTGCGGGAGAATCTCAACTGGTCTTGCTCAATAAATGTAGTACTAAAGAGGTTGGTCCTCGGCCGTCGGGTGGGTTTCAACGGTAGAGGTTATTACTTACGGAGTATATCAGAATTCAATGGTGTTTTTTTTAAATTACGAATTCAATGCTTTCAACTACACGTTTGGTTAATTAATTAGAGCCTCACTTGTGTATAATTTACTAGTTTTGATCACTCACATGGACCATCCTTTGTTTCCAGGAAACCTTGTATATAGTCTGGTCTCCTTGATTTCATCTCACATAAACAATATCAAGTACATCTTCCAAACTATGTGATTAGTTGAGTATACCTGCATGATAGTGTATTAAATTGGATATACCTTAATTTTTTAGATTTGAGGTGATGTGTTGATTTTAATATAAATCATTTCCAAAAAATATGTGCACTTGCAAAAGAGCAAAAAAGATGGAAACATATTAAAACTTTAGGATATTAGCATTTTTTTTTTTTGGCTTCAGCTACGAATATTCAGGCCACAGGGAAGATGAAGATAAAAAAGTATTGGTGGAAGATGAGCTACTGTGATTGTTGCTATCAAGTTCACCATGTCTCTTATTTTTAGCATCATTGTGTGTGTGCGCGCATACGCACTTGTCGAAAGAGATCATGGCTAAAGATTATTATCACTGGGTGTTAAATACAATTGAGGTCCATTAGTATTATAGTGGAAAGGGATATTTTTCTCTTTACATCAACTGTTGTTGTTGGACATTTAAAGAAGCACCAGGAGTTTTTACCTCAGAAGTCCTGAGGTCAGATGATTGAGAAGATTTCAATAAAAGAGTGTATACAATCGAGTCTTAGGCCTTGGCGGACCAATTTTAATAGGGGGTTTAAATTGAGAAGGACCCCACTTTCCCCCTCCTTATATTGCTTACACAAAGTCTTCCTCTATTAAATTTCAAAGTCAAATGTATAAGTTGTATCCAAAGCTGCAATATTTAATTTAAATGAGTATATCTTTGACCAATATCATCAATTGGTGCAAATTGCTTCCTCTTCAGAGTTCTGTTCTCCTTTTGGTATCTACCGCTTAGATTCTGGGAACTGCCAATTTTCAGATGGCTCTTTTCACCATTTTTGCTTTGTTTTTATTCAGCGATTTGTCTGCTCTTAGCTCAGCTGAAGATAGAAATAACACGAGGCCTAATTGTCCCAAGTCTTTCCACTGCCTAGATCATGAGTTTAAATTCCCTTTCTACAATTCCACAGATATGCAGTGTGGATTCTGCAAGGTAAGCTGCACTGAACCTGTTCCAAAGATTCAACTGGGAAACGTGGGTCGCTTTTATGATTTAAGAGGTTTCGTGTCTCCTCGTGCCATTATAATTCGTGACCAAGAATATCAAGATATCCTAGATAACAAAGACTGTGATTCTCTGATGAATCTGTCCTTTCCCACGAATCCATCCATATCTTTTATCATGTACATTAATATCACTTTATTCAAATGCCTGAACACATCAACCATAGAACAGCAGCGTCAAGTATTTCGTGATTATCACCGTTGTGAAGAATGCAAGCAACACAATTTGTACTACAGGTATCCAGTTGTTGATGAGAGTCCAATTCCAGACGGCCTTCCCAATGACTGTTCAGTTATCATGCTGCCTTCGACGGCAGATAATCTTGATTTAAGTAGCAAGAACGCCTCCGACTTGTTTAGCCTGTTAACTGCTAATTTTAGCCTCCAAGCTCTGGTGTCAGATGATTGTTGGAAGTGTCACTCCAGGCGAGGTCAGTGTCAAAATGATAGGCACAGATTTGTCTGTGCAAACGCCCAAGGTATAGTAATTACCATATCCCATTAAGTGCAGCTATCATCATCATTTAGGGATAGAAGACCTTAGTTCAATAATATTAATAATGAGCTCTAACATTCTTCACATACGAGCCTGACCGTAGGAAGTTAACCCTAGAGACTGTGAATGTCAAGATGAAAACGACAAATGGAAATTTCATTCAGCAAATAACTCAATAGGAATGCAACTATTATTGTATGAAATCGAAAACCATGATTTGAAGTTTCAATTTTCTGCTGATAGGATGGATGGCAGCGGGATTTATTGTCATAACCCGCATTTTCTAACAAAATCGATCTAATTAAAGTGTCATATTTAGTAATTTCTGAGTTCTTTCTTCTATATTGAGGATCATCAAAATAAGCAAGAATATCATTTTTATGGAAAATACCAATTATGGTATTTCAATCAAAATATCCGAAAGTGGCTAGTTATCTCTTTCAATCAAAATTAAAGATACGTTTTGATTTTTTAAAATCAAATAACGACATATTGAATTTAAAAATTAACAATATATGTGGTTCTGAATAAAAATTATGTTTTAATAAGAGACTTTTGTCATAAACTACAATATTATAATAATTATATTAACTAAAATCAATTAAATTTGTGTTAATTTAAAGTTTAATACGCTGTCATTTGACTTCAAAAAATCAAAACGTTTTTCTAATTTTGTATCTATCTGAATTTTGTTTCTAGCCATTTCAATAATGCACTATAATCCCCCTATAATTTCTGGGAAGCTATTTTTCTAACTTGACAAAGATTGAGATGATTTTAAAGAGTGATAGAAATACAGTCTACAGATTTTGAATCGTTAAAACTTAAAAGTAGATATTTATACGATACAGTTTTTCGTGTTTGTTCTTATCATTTCGTCAATTTGCAGGGTCTCAAAGGAAACGTGGCATTGAAGTGGGATTAGGTAACACAACTTATATATGAAACTTATTCTAATTTTCCTTTGTATCAACAATGTGCTTAAATGCCTAATATATCTATAGTACTTCACTTTCACACTTTCAGCATGGTAGAACAAGCCAATAAGTTCTTCCAATATGTACTCTGATAAAATGGTTGCAGGCACCTCAGCTGCTGGGGTGATAATCATTGTTATTATGCTATTTTGCATCTGGAGTAAATGCTCTTCCATTGAATATGTGGTCTACTCAAAATATAGAATTAAAGACCATGAAAATGTTGAGGCCTTTCTGAAGATGAATGGATCTTTTTCTCCAAAAAGATACAGATACATAGATGTCATTAAAATGACCAATTCATTCAGACACATGCTAGGCCAAGGCGGCTATGGTAGTGTGTACAAGGGCCAGCTACATGATGGTCGTGCTGTGGCAGTGAAGGTTCTTAATAAACTGAAAGGAGATGGGCGAGAATTTCTTAACGAAGTTGCAAGCGTTAGTAGGACATCCCACGTTAACATTGTCACTCTCCTAGGATTTTGTTTCGAAGGTTCCAAAAGAGCCTTAATGTACGAGTTCATGCCTAATGGCTCATTAGAGAAGTTCCTAACACATGAAAAGTCCTCAGAGGTTCAGCAGTTAGGGTGGGAAACATTGTACCAAATCTCTCTCGGCATTGCACGAGGATTAGAGTATTTGCATCGCGGTTGCAACACACGAATATTGCATTTTGACATAAAGCCACATAACATTCTACTAGACAAAGATTTCTGCCCGAAGATATCTGATTTCGGGCTGGCTAAACTCTGTTTTGGAAAAGACAGTGTCGTATCAATGCTAGGTATGAGAGGGACGCCAGGGTACATTGCTCCAGAATTATTTTCTAGGAATTTTGGAAGGGTTTCTCACAAGTCAGATGTCTATAGCTACGGAATGATGATTCTGGAAATGGTTGGAGGGAAAAGTAATTTCAGCAAAAGAACTGATCGTAGCAGCGAAGAGTACTTCCCAGAATGGATATATGATCGCCTTGAGATGAACGGTGGAATCGGACTAGATGAAATATCGAATGAGACAGGAAATGAAAGCACAAGAAAGATGACAATAGTTGGACTTTGGTGCATACAAACTGATCCCGTAAACCGGCCATCGATGAAGAAAGTGCTGGAAATGCTAGAAGGGAAACTGGAGTCCTTGCAAATCCCACCTAGACCTTTCTTGGTTTCTGTCACACCACCTCTGGAAGAGTCTTCAACCTCATAGATCAGGTAAGTTATATGTTGATCATATCCGAGTCTGAGCCTTATGACGACCTTACTCAGTGGTAGAATTATGAATTGCAAACTGTGTAATAGTACAAAATCAGAATGTAACTCCTAATTTATATTGTAAAATAGTTGGGAGTACTGATTCCGATGTTACATTGTTATTACAACTTACAGTAAAGGAAAGTAGAAGAATCAAAAAGATCAGAAACCAGGGGTGGAACCATGTTGGGACAAGTGTGACGGCTGCCTCTCCTCATTTTTCAAAATTTTATTATCATTCCTAAAATTTTATAAAATTTTTATACGTATCTTATATTACCTTTTGCATTTCACTTGATCGTTTTTTTTTCTCTCTCCTCCCTTGATGTGTCATCCTAGTTCTTCCTCCCGGGAAACACAAGTAGGAGCTAGCATATGTTCTGGCATCAATACAGACGCAAGTCACTCGCTAGCTATCTAAACAAACTGAATCACTAAACTCAACTAACAATCTACTTTGCCCCTGAAATTTAATATTCAAAGTGTCATAAGGCGCATCAAACTATTATTAGAGGTGGAGGAAGAATGCCGAACATTTAATCCATCCAAATAGTGTGCGGCCATAATTGCAGCGACATGAAATATGATGAATTGCACGATAACCAGCGCCCATAATAGGCCAGAGTTTTGCATCAACACAATCATAAATGTTTGCGATCCGCAAGCTTTCTATGTACATAAGAGCCAGGTGGGTGGTGTGATCACTAATGAGTTGGTACCACCAAGATTGCCGTTGTCTCCATTCCACAAAAAAAAAAAAAAAAACATTTGAATTTTTGATAACTTTTAATTTTATATATTTAACTAAGAATTATATATAAAAATATTAAGTTTTTTTCATTAAATTTGTTATGAATGTTCAATTAAAGATTATATAATTGTAATGACAAATTTTAAAATATGTAATAATATAATAAAAATTTTATGCAAATATTGCTCTTTTTTGAAATGTAAGGAGAGCTAGTATTGATTATGTGCGGCATTCCCAATACAACTCCATCTACTGGATGCACCGCAAAACCTGCCAGTTCAAAACATGAAAACTCCCTCTTTTATATATATACATATAATGTTTTCACGAACTTGAAATACTTAATTCATTTATTCCAAAATGTAAAATGAGAATAATTTTGTTCAACTTCATGTCTATTAAGAAGAGTTATAAGAGAGGTTTTGATTAACCAGTAAAACTACTCTTTCTGTTCTGTAAAAAATATAATATTATTTTTGTTCGAGCGCGCGTCACATTTTTTTTGTTCGAGGCGTAACACAAATTTTAAGAAAAAAAAGTGAGATAATAGACTGACCAACAAATGGAGAACTGATGCTTTTGTTTGTAAATGTCATGGGGAGCATGAATGTCCATTCTCCGCCACACGTGCATGAAAACTTATAATCATGCATATATTCTATTTTTTGCGAGATTTTTAGAGACAATTTTTTTTTAAATAGTGGCTAGTGGCTATTTGTTTATTAGCCAAGTGAAGTAGTCAAGGTTCGAACTTTAACAGGTAACATTTTGAAAAATTTTGAAGTCAATCAGATATCACTCAAACAAGTCATTGGTAATAACAAAAATTTGTTTTTAGCCATTAAATTTCTGTTTAATGACATTTATTATTCTAACAAAAAGAGATTTTGCTCCAATATCATCTGTACCAACAAAATTATGAAACATAAGACGGTAAGGGTGATAGATAAAATCTATACAAAAAACGTGACCCATTAGATAGTTACATAATTTAGGAAATAAATTGATAGAAATGATTGAACAATTAATATATGTGCATAAATAAAAAAACTCCATCAAGATTTTGTCAAGAAATTGAGCAATATCTTTGGGTCCGGTCTCCTCCATCGATTTTTTGACAATTCAGTCACTCGTTTAAGTCGCAGTGGCTACTACCTCCAAAAATATATGTCGTTTTACGTATTTTTAAGTGATATACAGTACATAGTATATAGTTTATAAAATTTTATTTATATGAAATTTTAATTATAATATTTTTAATTATTATTTTTATTAAATAATATAAAATATATAATATGTACTAAATGTCATTTAAAAATACATGCAACAACTTATATTCTTGGAGGGAAGGAGTACAATTTTTTATATACACAACATGTCAAACATTTATGATTCTGATGCCATTGGAAAGAACTTTTTTAAGGTAGCATTAATTTTAGATTTTTGGACCCCCAATAAATATTTTGTATTAACTTCATTCTTAAATGCACCAGAATTCTTTCCATCTTTAATTTCAAAATTTTTGATTTGAAACGTGGATTGTAACATTATATATTCATAACTTAACCAGTAGAGAATGACAACAATCTTTTGAAATCCCAATCCATGTCAATTTCTCCACACAGATCTTCTTTCAAGTATGATACTTGTCAAGAACCCGACAAAGCCCAACAAAAATTCAATGAAATAATAACAAAAGCTCCAAAAAATAGTGAATGGATTTGTTTCACCGATCTTTTTCAGTACCAAGGCTTTTGGTTCACCTCAACATTTCTAGAAGGAACATTATTAGCCCAAGAACAATTCAGCCCTCAACCCAATGACATTATCCTATGCAGCTACCCAAGAACTGGTACCACATGGTTAAAATCTTTAGCTTTTGCAATTATGAACAGAACAAAAATTTCAAATGGTGTTACAAATCCTCTACTTTCAATGGTGCCCCATGAGTGTGTTCCTTATTTAGAGGTCGATTTATTTCAGAAAAAATCGGTTGATTACCCGAAAATTCCCCTCGTAGCGACACATGTTCCATTTAATTCGCTTCCAAATTCTGTTATTAATTCTACGTGTAAACTTGTTTACATTTGTCGCGATCCGAAAGATGTTTTTGTGTCTTTGTGGCATTTTGTTGGCAATGTTAAAGCCAAGGAAAGGGGCGTTGAGTTTGCTTTAGAAAAGGGATTTGATTTGTTCTGCCAAGGAATTTCACTGCATGGGCCTTACTGGGACCATGTTTTGGGTTACTGGAAAGCAAGTTTGAAATGGCCCAAGAGGATATTGTTTTTGAAATATGAAGAGTTGAAGGAGGAAAGTGTAGTTAATGTGAAAAAATTGGCTCAATTTATGGGCTGTCCATTTACTTTAGAGGAAGAGCAGGAGGGGGTGGTGGAGAAGATTATAAAACTCTGTAGCTTTGAGAATTTGGGCAACTTGGAAGTGAACAAGAGAGGAGAGTATGCCATATTTGAATCTGTTGTGGTTCAAAATAAGAGGTATTTTAGGAAAGGTGAGATTGGAGATTGGAAAAATTATTTAACTGCAGAAATGCAAGACGGTTTAGATTGTATTGTGAGTCAAAAATTAAAAGGTTCTGGCTTAAGTTTGTTTTAGATTTTCAGTTGGAAAGGAGTTGAAATTTATTGAATAGATTGAGTTTCAGCTTTTACTTTTGGAATTTATTTATTTATGTTTCTCTTTTATTTTTTTCAAAGTTGTATTCTTTGATTAAGAGTAGAGTATATTGCAAGGTTCTAGTTCAATTACTTTGAAATTTCGATCTACTGCCACTAGTTTAGTTGTAGTCAAAAATAATTTTACAAGGGATTTTTTGAATTGTAAAACAATTTCTCTATGATTTTTGAGTTTCTGAAATTTCCTGGTGTTGCTTTTCAACTCATTTGGGCAATCAATTGGGATATTGTTATCATAGACCTCTGCTCATTTTATTACAAAACGCTCCTGATTAACATCGTCTTTTGTCCTTAGACAAACCAAATGATTAAAGATAAGACTTTATATGAATTAGTATTGGAGCCTACTAGCACTATACTCCATTTAAATACCATTATTATTCCTTACTGTTTGCAACGTAAACTAGTAAATCACAAGTCACAACACAAATTCACTTTTAAAGTACGAAACAAACCATTAAAACTACTTGATTACTAATCCGCTCTTGTCAAATTATTACTCCGAATGTGTTGGGCGATGGGAATGGCGAAAGCAGTTCAAACATAGGAACAAGTATGTTTAATTCGAGATATATGGATGCTTTATCCCCAGTGCACGAAACCACTTTGTGAAGCTTTTTCAGCCTTCAATTTTAGATACAAAGTAATTTATGAATAAATTTTTACGCACAAATTTTATTACTTATCGATGAATCTTCCTGAGAGAAGAAAGAATGAAAATAATAAAATTGTTAACTTATCAATTTTTTTTAATTTTAAGTTCTCTTGTGGGTTCGTATAAATGTAATTTTAAAAATATAATATTTGTTGTACATTTATTCTTATTATATGGATGTATTTTCCGGAAACAGATACAGGTGACACGTGTAGGGTCCATACGCACTCTTTGGGTCAAAAGTTGTTAACATTTGACTAGTTTCCTTTTCCTCTCCCTCTATTATTCTTAAAAAGAAAAGTGAATTATCAACGTGTCCGGGGCACGCTTGTCGGAGCTCTTCATCCAATTCTTCTAATTCGCCAATCCATTCTATCTTTTGCTCCTCCCGGCTTTATATGTTGTTTTAAAAAAAAAAATTTAAGAAATAATGGTGTGTTTTTATTTTAATGGAGTTGATCAATATATATTCCTCGTGACAATAAAGATTAAATGGATCATTTCATCATTTTATACACCCGCCGTCCTTGGTAAATTGGTATGTATAGATGTTTTTTAGTTAAGTGGGTTATTCTTTTATTTTATAATTTACATTATTAATTTATTGATATTTAAACAATAAAATTATAATCATAGAGAAAATTTATTTAATCTATAATAAAATCCATTTCTTGTAATTATATAACTATTTATATTTATATGTAATTTTAAAATCAAACAATGACTAACTTAATTATATAAGAAAAAAATCTATATATCAATTGATCTAAAATGGAGAGAATATAAATTCAGTATAATAATGCAATTCCCAAAATATATCATCATAGGCATAATTACATTAATGCAAGGGTGTCATCTTAGAAAGAGACAAAAGTATTTATATTTTATTTGTATTTTAAATGTAAATATTAATAACTTTTTTATATTATTTTGTATGAAATACTAACTTTTTTATAATAAAATTAGAGTATAATATTGATTGTAGTATCATTTATTGCCACGAAGTCCCAAAACATACAAATATTTATTACTCCATTAACCATCCCGTTATTTTGTCCTCACTGTTGCACTCCCCCTCTTTATTTCACTCCAACGTTCCATTTTTAGCTTCCTCTTCTCTGCGGTTTCACTAAACAATTGAGTTCATCAATGGCGAAAACACATTTAGCTTTCTCTCTCCTTTTCCTACATTTTTCTCTCATTCGAGCTTTCTCGAACCCCGACATGGAACCTTTACTCGCCTTCAAAGCTTCTTCGGATACATCAAACAAGCTCACCACTTGGTCCAATACCACAGACCCTTGTACCTGGCATGGTGTCTTCTGCCTCGGGAACCGTGTCTCGCGACTGGTTCTCGAAGACCTGGACCTCACCGGAGGTTTTGAGCCGCTTAACTCGCTGACCCAGCTCCGAGTCATGAGTCTGAAGCGAAACCGCCTTTCGGGTGCTATACCCGATCTCTCTAAACTTTCTGCACTCAAGCTTCTGTTTCTGTCTCATAACGATTTATCCGGCGAGTTTCCGGTTTCTATACCGTCGTTGCTCCGGTTATACCGCCTTGATATCTCCTATAATAATCTCTCCGGTCACATTCCGCCGGCGGTTAATAAACTCAGTCACCTTCTTACTCTCCGGCTTGAAGGAAACGCGTTTTCTGGCGACATTTCCGAGCTGAATCTCGTCAACCTTCAAGATTTTAACGTTTCGGGGAACAGACTCGCCGGCGAAATACCAAAATCGCTCTCGGGTTTCCCCGTATCCGCATTTGCTGGAAATATGGTTCTTTGTGGAGCCCCACTTCAGAATTGTGCGAATGATCCGACCCGACCTGGAGCTATAGCCACGCCGGTGGGTAAACCGTCCACGGTTTCATCTTCGCCGAGCTCTGAGGTGCCGATTAAATCGGCAAATAAACACCCCGGTGGTGGTAACAGAATAAGCCCTGTGGAAATAATCGCCATTATAATCGGCGATGTTTTGGTGTTATCACTATTTTCTCTTCTCTTGTATTGTTACTTTTGGAGGAATTATAAGAAAGACGGTACGGGAAATGGGTCGGGTCAGATTGTTGAAAGGGAGAAATTAGTGTACTCATCGAGTCCGTACCCTCCGGGTCAACCCGGTTTCGAGAGGGGCAAAATGGTGTTCTTTCATGGGGCAAAGAAGTTTGAGCTTGAGGACTTGTTGAGGGCGTCGGCGGAGATGCTGGGGAAAGGGGGTTTTGGAACGGCCTACAAGGCGGTGTTGGACGACGGAAATGTGGTGGCGGTGAAGCGGCTGAAGGAGGTGGCAAGCAATGTGGGAGGAGGAGGCAGCGGAAAGAGAGAGTTTGAACAACTGATGGAGGTTTTGGGGAGGTTAAGACATCCGAATATTGTGAGCTTGAAGGCTTATTATTTGGCACGGGATGAGAAATTGTTGGTTTATGACTACATGCCTAATGGCAACTTATATTGGCTTCTTCATGGTACATTTCAAATCTCATTCTTTAAAATTTGATTCTTCCCATTTTACCTTGTTGCATGTTTATGATCATGTTGAATATTTGAACTTCTCTGTTCATTCTTTTTGATAATTCGGCATATCTACAAACTAGATTTGTAAATGTAAATGCCTGACCTTTTGAGTTCGAGCCTTGTTGCCTTAAAATATGCAAATTGTATCAGGGAGAGCTCCCTTTATGAGTTCGACCAAACTCGAACTCGGATTAATCGGGACTTAATTGGCTACTGGATACCGAGATGAAAAATGTCTGGCCTTTTTAATATTCGTTATTTTTGTTTGTTTTTGACATCAAGGGCCTTTTGTACTACATTATTGTAGAAATAATATGAATAGAATAGCACTGTTGTCTTCCAATCATTATCTCAGTCTAATCCAGTGAAAATTGCCGGTATGTTTTATATACTTCTCTTTGGCTTGGTTATAATCTTTAAATTGGTACAGTAGTAATTTATCAGAACAAGTTTCACTTCTGCAATTTTTAATACTCCGTGTGTGTAAGTATGTGAAAAAAGAATTCAACATGTCAATTGAACTTTCATATGACTGACAAAGGGAATATATATATATTATATGTGAATTTGGAAAACTGTAAAACACTATACATAGGTCAAAAAAATTTCCTTTTTAATTGGCATTATCTCATTTTATGCCAATGCGTAGTTGGTAAAGGTGGGAAGATGGAGGGCACAAAAAACCAAATGGTTGTACAATGACTACATTAACGGACATATAACTAACTGTGATCTTGTTTACACACTTCATTAAATTAATGATATATATGCAGAGTTTAATTTCTAACTAGCTGCCGTATTGTTTGTGTTTATTAAATTGTAAAAGGAATGGAACAAAAATGCATACTGTAGCATTCGAGAAGAACCATAGTGGAGCACAAGAAACAGACAAGATTAATGTAGTAGACAAAGGACTTAGTTAAGGTTGTGTTTCAGAACGAAAATGTGATTCCAGTACTTCTTTTTATTGCATATTTTTATCATTATTGGTTACTATCGAAGACGTATAAGTATTACCTAATTAATGTATGCTCCATCTACTTTTTCTTTTTTAAGAAAATTGTGAGTCGATGCCAATTATTTTTCTGATAGTGACTAGTGCTATAGTTGGTTTAGTGATAAAACTAGTCATTCCTCGATGTAATTATTCTGAATGTCTCGTAAACCTTTTTGTGCTTGCAAGTTATCTCCATACAGTAAACTGAGTGTATTGAAATTACTGTTATAAAAGTTTCGCTTGCTTAGTCACTCGGCGGTAGGCAACTCTATTGCCTAGCTTTGGTTAACGCTTAAATCTGCCTGATTATAATTAATCTCGTATAATATCCGTCTAGACGCTAGACTTTCCTTTTACTACCTTTTAGCATGAAAGGAAAAACATTATAATTCCATTACCAATCTGTGAACATAAATTCTGTATTCTGTACTCTAACCACCCTCTAGTAGCTCATCATGCGTTTAATACCATTGCGTTCTTTAATTCACATTCTTGGTGCTAGTAGGAATGGGTCATTTGTTTCGTCAAATAGCTAAAAATTCGGTAAGAAAATATTCTTGACAGGTAACAGAGGACCGGGTCGAACCCCACTAGATTGGACCACAAGGTTGAAGATTGCAGCAGGAGCAGCTCGTGGTTTGGTTTTCATTCACAACTCATGCGGGCCCATTAAACTCACCCACGGCAACATCAAATCCACCAACATCCTGTTTGACAAGTCTGGCAATGCCCTTGTTTCAGATTTTGGCCTCTCCGCCTTTGCGTCCCCCAACGTAGCCCCAAGATCCAACGGCTATCGTGCTCCAGAATCACCAACAGACAATAATAGAAAACTCACTCCCAAATCCGATGTCTATTCTTTCGGGGTTCTGCTGCTAGAACTGCTGACAGGTAAGTGCCCCTCCTCGTCGTTGGATGGTGGTGGGGTAGTGGATTTGCCACGGTGGGTGCAGTCTGTTGTACGAGAAGAATGGACAGCTGAGGTTTTTGATTTGGAGCTGATGAGATACAAGGATATAGAAGAGGAGATGGTGGGACTGCTGCAGATCGCGATGGCTTGTACTTCGGTGTCACCTGATCAACGTCCCACCATGAGTATTGTGCTGAAAATGATAGAGGAGATTCGTGGTGTCGAGGTTTCTCCCTCTCATGACTCAGTTTCAGAATCCCCTGCTGTCTCCGAAGGACCTGGCCGATGATCTTCAAGTTACTTCTTCCAGTGCTGTAAAGATTAGTTAGTTAACTTTTCCCTTTTCATTTACTAGGTATTTTATTGTAATCTTTTTATTATCAATATTTCCTCGAGTTTAGTTATACATCCACTCTCGCAGGAATCCTAAGTTAATCATTTTTAAATGTTAAAATGGCACTGTTTTATTTACACTATGATCAAATGATGAGGTATGTCTTGGCCTGTGATATTTCATGATTCATGAGTGGTACTAGATAAGAAGAGACCTGAGAAAACCTAGTATCATAAAACGTTTTGCATTGAATTCAACATGATTCTTATATTCTCATGTTTGTCATTTACATTTTGTATACAGAAATACCACAATGTTGTCCCCATTCAGTATACTAAATAACACGACGTATGAAACAATGAAACAATAGAGAGGGCGTTTGTAAATTGTGCGCGAAGAAAATAAACTAGTATTATCTACATGATCATAGTATTGCCTTCACTTACTGAATTGCATTACTTTTGGTGCAAATCTCAACAGCCTGTCCAATGCATTAGGCATAAACTTCCTTGCAAACAAGTAACAAACATTGGTAATGTTCCCATTGTAGCTGCAATTCTTTTCGCTCATTCTCAACTTCTGCAGAAACTCTACTGTCACATCCGGTCTCACGTACCTCGTCGGATGAGGGCCACCCCTCAACCAGTCGACATAAGTTAACGTTCTGTTCGAAATCCTGTCCCAAAATTTAGTACTCACAAATGTTGGCAAGTAGTGCTCATCAGCATAACATGACCCCATGCAATAGTTTTGAAACACCGGAAAGTATGTTGTATCTGAGACCACCTCAACGGCCAAATTGCGGTCGATCACGAACCATTGCGACCCTTTTCGCCATTGTTCAAGCTTAATCGTTGGATACATTTGTTGGTTATAACGGCCGCGGCCAACTGGGGTTGGTAAATCATAGGCCTCAACAAAGTTACCGGAGGAATTCATAAGGTAGGAGTAAACGGTGGAGAAGTTGAACAGAGGAATGCATGATTCGGAGAGCAGAACGAAACGTTGGTTAGAGAAATCAAGAAGTGCATTGGCCAGTAGGCGGCGTTCGGCTTCGATCATGTTCACGTTTCCCCATACAACTTCCTGCAAAAAGACATGTCGATTCAATGAATATATGATTGAATAAGAATGAAAATGTTATTTGACCCCCAAACCTTTAGTTTTTTTAGCTTAAAAGCTTATGCGTGAGTTATGTATTGGCATTTGGCATGTTCGAAAATTTGAAATTTGATTTTGGAAGAAGCTAAAAATCGGAAGCAACAATAGATGAATATGTGCGATACAAAATTAAACTGTGCAACATAATTCTACTTTTAAGCTGATATGTTTAAAGTAAATTAGGCATGCGTACATCACTCCAATAAAAAATCATCAGAGCCCAAAGTAAATTACGCAATGGTTGTAACCAAATAAAATAAATAAATTAAATGCATATAGGCGTCATCATCGTATCACAACTTGTACATAATGTGGGTGTTTATTATTGAAGTTTAGATGAAACAAGATTAAAGAAAAAGAGTGGTAGCATGTACAAAGGGTTATATTAAAACTAAATTGTAGAAATTTAAAGAACAAAGATTAATGTTACTTGGGTGGGGCTTCAGAGGAGGATCTAGGAGAATAGAGATAAGATTTCTCAAGTTGCTGAATAGGTGAGAATCAGATATTTGTGGGGAGCAGATAAAGAGGTAGGTAATAGGGAACCAATTTTGCTTACTATGGAGTTAAGAGGGGCTGCTCTACTTTTGGGCTGCACAAGCTACCCAGTGCCCACTATATTGAATGCTGTCTCGGAAATTTTTTGATTTATTTAATATTTCAATTGCAAAAAATACAATAATAGATTGATACAGAGTAGTATATGTATAAATATGGTACAAATATGTATGGATAAAATGCCAGTGTACACACTAAGATACATAAATGATTCTGGCAAGCTCTAGCCAACCCCCTCGATTTTCACATTATTAAATACTCGATCTCAAATAATTGTGAGGCTGACCCAAATTTAATGAGTATTGTTGTATATCGGTGAGTTTCATGTCAAGTCTTGAGGTAAAATATGCCCCAGTGTGCATTTTATTCAACTATTCTCTTTTCTGATAAAATATATTGTATATATGACATTGTGCTATACTACTACTAATTTTTTTCTCAATATATACAAGAGCACTTACCTTCGATGTCATATTAACATTCTTCTAGATTGATAATTGGATTAGACGAACTTATTTTATTGAATAAAGCTAATCATGCATTTGCATTAAAATGAATTATATGAAAAGGCTATATATGGTATGCATGATTTATAGGTTAAACCTAAAGCAAAATTTGCCAATTTTCAATTAGAAACAAATATGGAGTAACTTTTTCTTTTTGTTACAAGAGGGAATTAAAAGCCAAAAGTGGAGTACTTGAATATTAATCTCAATAAAAGTCAAAAGTTCTCTAAGAAATAAAAGGACAATATTACATTTGTATGCCATAAACGTTATACCTCTATGGGAGTGGCATTAACAAAAATTATAGCTCATTAATTAATTGGCATTGTGCAAGAAATATATGTCGGCAAGGATATCACATTGTGTATTATATCGTCTATATAAAAAGTAATTTGTTTCTAATTCAATTCTAAGATAATAGACGTAATTCAATATTTTGATATATGTCATCCAATAATTGTTAGAACTATAATATGCTCCGAATATAAGAAAAGTTATCAGTCACAAAATTTATTAATTTATATTTTTTGAGTCGTCATACCGAACTCAAAATTTAATTTAAATTTCAAAAAAACAAAAAATAATAAAAATATACTTTTCCTAGCAAATTAATAAATGCGGCAATATTAGTTGGTATATTGTACTACTAGTTAGCTGACCTTACTGGGGATTCGCCGACCACTAAAAACTGAATCTTGATCGATCTCTGTTGCATTAGAAGATGGATCCGAGTGCACATAAATTGTATAAAGCCCTTCATTTCCTTTGAAAAATAACTCCCATAACGGTCTTAATATAACCGTTTGTCGTACCAAGAACATGAAAGCGATTTTTGAAACCCGAGGCACTGGAAATTCATGTATTCTTGGAGCCATTGATGCTCTCCATAATAATTCTTCGTCGTTCATGTCATGCATAAGTTGTTTTGGTGGCTCTAGATATTGTTGTAGTCCCATGGGGAGTAGTCTTCTTTCGTTGTCAGTGGTGGATGATGGCGGCTGCGGTGGCGGTGGCGGTGGTGGTAGATCAGGTGAGTATAGGGAGAATTGGGTGAATTGTAGGTTAAGGGAGAAGTTTCGCATGTGGAAAGTTAGTATGATACCGAAAGTTAGACCGAGAGCAAAGAAAAGGATAAAAGAAAAGAGATTAATGAAATGCAATGGAGTGTTGAAGAGCTTTACAATTGAATGGAGAGAGCTTTGGTTTTTGTTTTGGATTTGGATTTGATATTGATTTCTCATCTTTGTATCTGTTTTTCTGTTCTAGAGAGAGAGAGAGAGAGAGAGCACTTTGTTATGTAGGAGAAATATATATGGAGAGACTATATTTGCTTGAGGAGAATCGGAGAAATGAAAGATGAAAGTTTGTGTGTTATATAATTGGAATCTGAAGGATATGTTGTTACATAGGCAGCAAGTATAAGTGAAGCATTATTAAAATCACTTTTAATCTATGGCCTTTATTTGATGAGATTTATAATTTTAATGTTAATTTAAAAATAAAAATAAAAAGTGAATTTTAAGTTTTTAACGATCGGCTATTGGTGCAATACCATTTAATTATCGTTTGTGCATCTATATTACTGTCTGAAACTTAAAATTGAATTTCATATTCTTTTCTCTTAAAGAAAACGAAACCGAAGGAAAAAGGTAAGTGAACTGTGGATTACATTCAGATTTTTCCTATAAAAAATATATACTCCATATATCGAAGGACTTAATTACTTGTTACCAAAATGGTTGCTAAATAAGTATATATATTTGCTCCCACAAGTCACAACATTTTCCTTTGCTTTCGTATGCATGATTCGGTACCATGCCTCTTTTATCTATATTGACATCTAATTCTTTTAAGAAGAATATAATTTCCTCCATTCTAAAATTAGTGATATATTATTTTATCAAAATAAATTTGCAAAATCTTATGATTCAAAATTGAACTTTTAATAATTTTAAATTAAAATAACTTGAAGTATATAAAGAGTACTCTTGAATGCAAATATTCATACTTTTATATGTTTACAAATTCATATCACAAATGAAATTATAGAATTTGGATCTTGTATTGAACTCCCTCTATTCCCGGGAAAAAAAAAAAGTTATATTTGAAAAAAAAAAATTGTTCCAAAAAAGAGTTAAATTTAAAATTTTTTTTTGTTATTTTGTTATAAATTAAAAATTCATAACTTAAAATAAGAAAATTTTATTATTTGTGCATTTAATTATTAATTAAATATGCAAAACTAATAGTTGTCAAAAATTTAAATATTACTTTTTTTTGAAATAGAGGTAGTATTTCTAATTTTTGGACTGATGGTGTAAATTTATTTATTTCAAATCATAGGATTCTAATTACAGTAGTCAAATTCGAGTTAAAACCACATAGTTTTTTTTCTTTTTTCTCTTTAAACAGTAACACATATGGACCATGGTACTATCCTGCAAGCTAGGAAAGAGAAGAAATGTGGACAACTCATAATTATCTAACACATAAGATATGGATAGTCAAATCTATAGGGAGATGAAAAGGAGTAATGAAAATATTGTAGTCCATGGCTTTGTAGAATGTAGACCCCCAGGCAACCTTCAACAACTAGCTAGACACATATCAATGCACTTGCTATGATAGTTTAAATTTCTTTCAATTAGGTGCATAAGAAAATCATTATCACTAAAAACATCGTTTTTCTTAGAAACAATATGGCAAAAGTGTGAGGTTTTAATCAGAAACAATAAATTTCTATTTGCTTACCAAACTAACCTTTTGATTAATGTTGTACTCTAAAAGATATATATCACTGTCATACTATTGATAAAATTTTGTAATTATTCAAGCTTTGAGTTGATAAAGTATGACTATTTGCTCCAAATGAAAGTACCCAACACTGACTAGACATCCAACACTTGTAATAAGTTCTCTTAAATATTCCACATGATTTGCTTTGTTACTTTTTTGTATTTATTTTTTATGGAAAAGTAATTGATCTAAAAGGAAAAACTTTAAATATACTGTACATGCAATTGTGTTATTTTCATATAGTGATTATTATTATCCTTTTAATATGCTGCCCATGATGGACAATCTGTTGGCTTCCTGTTGCTAAAATCCACTGAATTTGACTAGGGGGTACGTTCCTACTATAAAGCCTTTTTTCTTCTTTCAAAATAAGTAAATTCAATTTTCTGTATGTTAAGTTGATATCATGATATTTCAAATCAAATTAATAATTGTAAATTGCATGAATTTATAAGATTATGTTCATCCTCACAAGTGTGAAGCGTCTTTTCTAAGACAAAACTGTGAGGAGAATGATCTTTACTTTTTCATAACGGACAATATCTTATGCGAGCGAGAATGTTCAACCGATTGCACATAAAATGCATCATTAACATTGGCGCTAAGAGGACTTGCATGTAAAAATCGACATTGGGCGCAGGAGAACTAGCATGAAAAACCGACACTAACAACATTGGCGCTAGAAGGAGGATTTGCGTTAAAAAATATTGAGAAAAAATAATTTTTACCTCGTATTGATTTTGATTGAGTCTCGAAATTTTAATATCAATTTAAGATTTTTCTTTCTCTTTTGGAAAGAGATACAAAAAGATATTGGTTACGTCACTTGCAAATTGCAATTAGCCATATTAATACGTAACAAACAAACTCAGAAAAATTTTAGAAGAAGAACTTACTTCAAATTTTCGTTTCTTTTCTTTTCTGTTTCTTTCTCTCTTCATTCTTTTGTTTTTTATTTTTTGTCAGTTATTTGACTGTGTATATTAAACGGCCAGCGTGTCAAAGCATTCCATCTTTTTCACACTTTACGAATATAGCTAATGGTTCCTAAATAAAGAATCGAGGCAACAACCCAATCAATTTGTAAATGCACCAGGTGGGACAATTGACAAATATACTACATATCCCAATTCGAAACGTAAATAATGTTGCTGCCCCAAATCTACTGTCATCTTATGTAATACACAGTAGTACATTTTATGGTGCCACATCGTCCAATTAAAATAAGTATTCGAAAAAAATTTTAAAAATAGTATGTGTCCTTTTTAGATTCAGACGAAGAACCATTTTTAGAGGTGCCAGTGCATTATTAGGTTCTGGCTTTGGTCCATTCGTTCTGTATCAAAGATGAGCGGCTACTAGTAGTAGCAGTGGTGGGGACTAAAAAGTAAACTCTTCCTCAGAGATCACGTCTTTAATATCGGCCGATTTACCGAAATCTAGTTACAATATCTCGGTAACGGCTCATGGCGTTCCGAGAAGTGGACGATTCAAATTTTCATCGCTTTAAGCATGTATCGGCGAATCAAATCTGGTATAGGCGAGTCAAATTGGATGTCGGCGAGTTGTTATCCGTCGAAATCAGCCAAATCACCACTGAGCAGAAGTGGACGATAGATGAGGGAACAAGACGCAAAAGCACGGACTCCAATTTAGCAACAAAAAAAAAAAAAAAAAAAAAAAGCACGGACTCCAAAGAATGGATTACTCAAAACAAAGAAAGAGGAAGTAGATTTACCAAAAGCTTCAAGAATATGATTGGAGAGTTGTTAAAATTTTGTTTTACTTAAATTCGAGTTGAATGCTTGCAGTTACGGTGAATCGCGGCGAGAATTTTCTTCGATGATTCCTCCGACCGATGGGGTTTGCTGCAATTTGCAAGGCCGCTGACTTCTGACTTCAGTTTATAAATGAATAAGGGGCGGCGGCTGCCGATACTTTCTGATACACAATAATGGCATTTTAGTTGGTTCAAAAATTTGTTAAAATTTTATTTTAATTAAAAATATGTTGTGACAATATAGACAAATAAATGAAATAGTTTAGTATATTGCCTCTATTTATTATTTATGGATAATGTGCATATTAATTGAAAAATGTGACAATTTGATTAATTATTGTAAAAATAATATTATAATTTAAAATTACATTTAATTATTAATTTAGTCAATTAATATATTTCTTAATATCAATAAATTTATCTAAAATAATTATTATTGTGAATCGTACATCCTAAAACGTGTGGTTTACTTGTTAAATAAGTTTACCGTTGTATCCTTATAACGTCAAATTTTTGGACTTCCATTTTATTATCAGTGACTTCCATTTTGAGATCTCTTTGTTAAAAAAATTTGTGATGTTCATTACCTTAAAATGAAGTGGTCTTTTTGTACACTAAATTTTTTCGTTGCAAAAAATAAATAAATCATTCAATATAGTAATTTAATCTATACATCAACATCATATATAGTACATGTCACATTTAGAGAAATGGTGAATAACTAATCTATTTTTGCAATCACAATTAACGCTCTTAAACCGTTACGTATAATTTTATACATATAATCATGTTTTCTAATTTGTTTTTCTCCAACTGTTAAAACCCTAGCAAAGTTGGAGCAATACTTAGCAAAGGTTGTAGTGCGTTGGGATGAAACTTTCTCCCGAAAAGGAAACAAACTGATCTCTCCTCACCATTATAACTACGATTAGACCCGTACCTTATGTTATCAAGAAATGCTTCGGAAATATGGTTCCTCGTAAACATGGCCGGGTGCGAACCGCCTCCTGACCAATCGGTCCAAGTGACCGTCCGATTTGTTGTCAACTCGGGACAAACTTTATTCACTAGAGTCGGTAAATAATGTTCATCCATATAACATGGGGGTTGACAATGGTTTCTAAAAATTGGGTAATATTTTGTGTCCGAAATTATTTCAATTGCGAGTTTTCGATTAACTTCAAACCATTGAGACCCTTTTCTCCAATCCGATAATGTGATAGTTGGAAACATTCGTTTGTTGTATCTTCCTCGGCCTATTTTTCGTGGATCGTCGAAAGAAGAAAGAAAACTTTGGTTAGAGTTGACGAGATAATTGTAGGTGAATGTGAAATTGAATAAAGGAATACATGATTCGGAAAGCAGTATGAATCTTTCGTTCGTGAAGTCGAGGAGTGCATTTGCTAGGAGGCGCCTCTCAGCATCTATCATTGTTTCTTTGCCCCATTGTACATGCTGCAAAAAGAAAATATCAAGAAAATATAAAATGTATCTTTAAAAGTTTTAGTTGAAACAAGAATTAATTTCATCTTATCGAATTTATGTAATAAATCTTTGGTGGGAAATTAAGGAGTTAATTTAAAGATTTAGGCTAATTAGCAAAACCATGTATTATATTGAAATTTATAAGATTGTAAGGAAATTCCAATTTCAACCTTGCTCGGTATCCTGCGCTTGTAAAAGACTGATGACTCAGGGGGCTCATAGGTAAAATCAGGGGATGTATGGAGATATATTGAGAAGAGCCCTTCATGTCCCTTGAAAAATTTCTCCCATAGTGGTGCAAGTGGTAACCTTCCTCTAGTCAAGTACATGAAGGCCACTTTTGGGATCCAATTATAAGGGGGCTCGACGACACGTGGCACCATAGAGGCCCGCCACATCAGCTCCTCGTCGCTCATCGAATGCCAAAGATTTTTGGGTAATATCCAATCTGTCAGCCTTATATTGGATGATGAAGTATTGATGACAGTAGAACTTGTAAGAGGAGAAGATGAAGAAGTGGTGTTGCATGAAATATAGAAAGAATTGGCATTAAAAGATTGAGGGGAGAATGTATTGATGGGGGTTGAAAAGTAAAAATCATCGGAGAGTAAGAATTTCTTGGCATGGTCATTGATGAAGGTTGCAAGAACAATCACAAAAAATGTTGTTAATATACATAAGATGATTGTAGTTGCCACATGTAAAGTCCCTCCATGTTCTCTTCTTATGCGTATTGAAAGCTGTTTAACAAACATGGTGATAATTCTTAATTAGCTAAAGTCCCTCTTTGTTTGATTCATTTAATTCTATTAACATTAATTATAAATAGGATTGTGTAGTGTTATATAGCTAGACAAGCTCATACATATTTGATGTGTAATGTCATGACTAACGCAAATTAAGCATGGAGGAAGTGCATAAAGTTGGATTTTTGCTTAAATGGCAGCACTTGGCTTGTGAATGAGGATCTTAAAGCAAGTTTAAAAGGTAGGACACATGAGAAGTGGTGTAAAAAGATGCACTTAAAGATGATTTATACAAAAAATGTTCTGATTGAGTTGAACCAGAATTGGGGATCGATCGGCCGTTTTCTTGTGGCAAATGGAGGGATGGACTGGCCGAGTGAATTATGATGCAATCTGAACCGAAGAGGGGAAAGTTTATGGATTTGTCATGAGAAATGGGGGTGGTTGTGGACTTGTGGATATCATATATCATACGGGTTTTTTTTTTAACATCTATTTTTTCACAAATTAAAAGTATTTTTAGCCAGTTTCATAATTACAAAAAATGAGCACTATGGAAACACTACCACTTGACCAAAGAAATACGATGGAAAATTATAGGATCCACTTTTTACACAGATCGAAAATTTAACTTTTTTTGAATATATCCAACTAAAAATGGTAAGGAAATTTAAACGTGGAAATATGCGACCGACAAACTGAAGGTTGTATACTTTTATTTTTTATGAATGCTTTAGTTCAAATTTCTTAGAGAAGAGCCCCAAAAAAATTTCCTTAGAAAAGTGTACATACAACGTAGTTACCCTCTGATCCTTTTCTATTCTAAATTTCTAGCAAAAAAACTATGGACTTGATGATATAAATATAGAATACGCAATGTCCTCAAGATATTTCTATGAAATTGTATCAATTTTTTAAAAAAAAATTCCATTCCTTGGGCTAAAATGGATATGCCTAGCCCCTTGCTTTCAATGTTCTACGTGTTCGATTGATTGGATTAATCTGGATAAAAATCCCGACTGGTTTCTGGCCCATGTAATGGCCTTACCTAGAGATTGAGTTGAACTATGTGCTACCAAACATGGGAAAGTATTTTGATCATTAGAATGTAGAAACCGGTAATTTCCCTCTAGGTTTTGTCAAGTTTATAAAATAAAAGTGCATTTGAAACAATGAAAAAATGGAATTGCTGATATTTTTGTGTAAAATCTTTCACCAAACATGTTTACTTCCTTGATCTTTTAACATCTAACATATAAATTAATCTTCGTTCATCTCCGACTGATTTTGTATACAACTATTTAATCTTTCTTATAAACTTTATTTCCTTTACCATCTAATGTTGCATAATATTATTTACAATGAAAAATAGCAAATGTTATCTTATGAAATATTTAATTCTATATATTGATTGAGAATCATGGGCAAAACTATGTTAGGACAATAGGTGGCGGTTGTTTATTTCAATTTTTTAAAATTTTATTATCACCCCTAAAATTTTATAAAATTTTCATATATTATTTTTTGTATTTCGTAACTTTTTGATGATTCCATTTATCACACATCGACTAGGAACTCCGTACCTTATGTGCTTATAAGCACTAAGGTTCAAACTCTCTCCCAAGAGGTACTTTTTTCAAGTGAAAACGACAAAATCGTGAGGGTTCAAAGTTTCTGAAAACAAACAATACTTTCTCAATACCTTCAAATGGATCTAGTCTAAAACTATGAGGATTCAAGATTTTTTGAGCCGTCCACACGATTGACAATTTGATCAAATTACAATCACATGATCTAAGGAAATATCGTTACAAGAAGTTGCACTAGTGTACTTGTACAACCTAGTAAATCTCCTCAATTTCATTGCAAGAAAATGTAAGCAAATGGTCACACAGATTACTTGCATGATTTCAATAAATTTGTGGGAACTTGTTATTCCATCCCCTCTCTTTGTGGTAGGTAAGGGGCGGATATGTGTGACTGACATAAATTATATGGCCTTTCATACGATATACGGCGTATATAATTTTTAGATATATAAGAATAATACAAGCTTTTTGACCTATATAATTAAATAATTATAAAACATAATGTCTAGATTCACGCGACGTGGACCGCAACGGAGGCAATATAAATATTTCTCCTCTGCTTGGTGGACAGAACCTTTTACTAGCTAATACTTTCCTATTTTGTTGATTAAAAATAAAAAAAAATTAATAAGATTATGCTATGATGTTAACTTATTAATTTTAGAAATAAAAAATTTTGCTTACTGTCTTTTAAAATTCAAATATTCATAAAATAGCATCGAATTACAAGTGGAAAAAACAAAGATCGATCATTTCAAAATAAAATGATATTTATTTATAATAATTTCATAATATAAAAAAATTGAAACATATATTAACCTTTTATGTAGAACCATGAGTGGAAATTGAAATATAAGGATATTACATTCTTATTCAATTTTGTTTTCTTCAAAAGTCATAAACTGATCGAATCCACAAGATTTAATCAACAATGCTTTCTGAAAACCGAGACAATAATTTTTGTTATTTCTTATTGTAGATAATAATTACTCAATTTATGGATTTGCAAAAATAAGAATGAAATTTCTCAAATACCTTGAGTTCGTTCAATTGATTAAATTGCCTATTTTTAAATGTGGATTTTGTTTGTAGTTTTAATAGGATAGTTATCCTGAGAATATACGAGACTTCAAGTTTATGTTTGCATAAATGGGAAAAGAATTAAATCTAGCCCTTTCTTGTAAAAATTCTGTAATCGCCCCCAGGAGGCACTATGAAAACAAGTTTCAGCCTTGCTAGATGAATAATTCTTTGGATTTAGGCATCCGAAATTTTTATTACAACTAAAGTGTATATCATATCATTTGGATCTACGTATACATTATCGTGGATCTTATTTAAAAATTATGGAAATGTAAAAATTCAAACATGTCGTGTCAATATAATTTTTAGCAAAAATATTCAAAATTCGGTAGACATTTTAATATTCATATGTGGAGTTGCTTATTTTATATTACCCACATCTTGTCTTCAATGTCTGTTTCGACGACGCCGTTTGGGTCATTAATACATACAAAAGCGATTCCAGAATTTTTAATTTTGATTACTCGCATATAAGAGGAAGGACGATAATTTGGTGATCAAACAGCATCAAGGAAAGAATATACGGATGGATGGATTCAGATTGGATCGGTCTTTAAAAAGACTAATATTAATTTAATTCGATCTTAAATTGATTTTTTGATGTTGATCGTGTAAAATCAAATTAATTATAATTCAATAAATAAAAAAAATTTATCGAGATCTTTAAGTTAAGTCTATCTTGATCGAGTCTGTCCTAAGCCAATCATAACCCTATCTTGTTTTTCCTTTTTCCAAACATAAATTCAACTTTTCGGGAAAATACACTATTAACATCTAACTTTTTTAATTTTTATTATCAAATTGTTACAATTATAGTTTTTACAAACTAATTCTTTACTAAAAATGTACAAATTTTAAATTTAAAAAATAACAATGTAGAACAACTTTATAATGATATAAGATTTCCAACTTTGTATGAAAAATTAAAATGCATTTAAATTATTAAGAAAATGATAATATGTTAAGAAAAAATCGATAAATTATAAGTCTAATATATGAAAATTTAATAAATTTAGTCTCTGATCTCGAACTAATCTTCTTGTTATTATGTATAAACCGAGTTAGACCAATATTTTACTTTAATATTGCGAATTTTTAAGATTGTATAAATTAATCATAAACCGAACTAATCTCTTAATAAATTAATATTTTTTTTAGATCAATCTCAAATTGAACTATGATTCCGAACTTTTTGTTCATCCTAACCTAAAAAATGGGATGGGACATGTGGCTCAAGGCCTTTGTTAATTATAAAGGCCAAGTTATAAAAATATGATTTATCTGCAGAAGTATATATATGTATAATTTAATAAGTCATGAGTATATTATGATACGTAGTATATTAATATGAGTGATGAGTTGAATAAGTAGGCGTTCAACTATACATTGGGTGGATTATTGATCTTTGTCTTCGGCTTTCAAGTGCAAATTTTGAAAATGATAAATGCGTGGAAGCCACAAGTATCGCACACGCCACTTATTTTGGTCGTGGTTTGTGCACTTCAATTCTTATATAGAATAATGCCAGTTTCATCGTTTGAGTGCCTTAGTCCTTCCATTTCCATTGGGTGGGATTTGTTAATTGTTCCATCACATTTATATTCAAGCCAAAATTCTTTAATTCCGTGAAATAAATACACCCAACTTTATATTCAATTGTGCTGACACATTTTCCCTGAACAATTAACTCCTATGCAGAATTCTAACCAAGCTCTACCTGCATACTTGTCTCTACTGTATGAAATTTCAACTCCAATTAACCGCCCTTTACAATTCACTTCCACTGTTAAAACGATATATCCTCGTTTCAGAAAAAATAACATTTTAAAAAATAAATTAATACTTTTATAAAAATTTATAATTAAAATTTGAATTTAATTGATTTCGACAGTAAAATGATTAACATTACACTATACATTAAAATTTCAGTGTAAACTTTTTATTATATGAAAAATATTATTAAACTCTTGTCACAATTTGAATTTTAAGATTTCACAACATAATATAAACAAAATAAAATGTTGCTCTTTTATGGAAAGAAGAGAATAATGTTAGATACGTTAATAAATTATACAAATAAAAATATATAAATATATGGTAGTGAATTTTGAACTATTAATTTTTAAGTTGTGAATCTTTCCGGATAAAAATTATATAAGATTTAGATATATAGATTTGTACACATTTGGCAATGAGATCTTAGCCTAATGGTTAAAACTGAGATGTTGTAATTAAGATATTACAAATTTAATTTTCATTCTCACTACTGGTTGAGACTTTATTCCTTTTATTATAGTAGAGTTTCTTCTTCTTTGTAAAGTATTCATCTCCCTTTAATGTGGAGTTAGTTCATTTTATATCAATCATATGTGATTGTATTCCACTTATAATAAAATTAAAAAAAAAATATTAAGCACATTTATTTATGTATAAATTGATTTTCTTACTGCAACTCATGATATTAATTAACTTCCATTAATAGAGAAATGGGGAGACAATTTTAAATTGAGATCGCACTTGTTATAATCCATAAAGGGAAAAAGGAGAAAAGGAAAAGAAATAAATTAAAGCAGTAGCTATTGCTTCCTTTAGCGCTGCAACAATAATGTACGCCTTCCCTTCATATATAGATTACGTTTTAAAATTTCATTACTCTTTTTAGTTCACGATAATTATTATTTTGATTTTTTTACGTAAATTTAGGTGATATATTTTATATATTAAATATTTTATTTAATTTTAAAAAACTAATGATAAAAAATTTTGATATAATAATTAATATGAATAAAAAATTTAACTAAAACCAAAAAATTAATATATAAAATACATCGTATAAACTTACGTGCAAAAAAATTAAAACGATAGTTATTGTGAACTGGATAGAAAACCTTTCTTAAAAATTATAATGAATTAAGAATAGTTTTTACTAAGTCACAAAGTAGAATTATTTTAGGAGAATGAGTACATTAAAAATGTAAAATGTTATCTAATTATGTACAAAAAATTTAATCCATAAAATCATGTAAATACGAAGAGAGAGTATTAATGTGCGACATTCCCCAGAAGACGTTCATATTAAATGTTTGATGCTTATTGGACTGTCACCATCGTATGTACACCGTCCAAGGTGAGTTTTTTTGAAGTATTCTTAATCCATTCCGATAATAAAGGTTTAACTAATAAAGATTACTTCTTCTTTTCTCTTTAGGTTACTAATAAAATAAACTTTAATTGTCATTGGATCTTTTTCTAAAAGCTATGTGACCATATCAAATAATCATCCATCGGAAGCTTCATTCAAGTGAAATGGAATATTAGTACATACGGAGTATAAGTATGCAGCGGTAACAGAGTACTGCCTTCTTTCTAAAATGTATTACATTTAATTTTTTATATATATTTTTAGATTCAATTTAATATATGTTAAATATTTTAAATAAAAATAAAAATAAAAATTATATAAAATATTTAATATATACTAAATTTCACCTAAAATTAAGTTAAAAAAATAAAAATAAACGTCATGCATGAAGTACTCCATAATTCACTTTATCCTCCATCGACATCACGTTAACTATATTAGGTTATCTTCGCAATTAATTTGTTTTAAATTAAATTTATCTTTTTTACTTAAATCATTGCGATTATAAGAAAAATGTGAAAGTCCTATCTCGTTTTGCCGATGAAATCTTAGTTTTCCGTTGCGCAATATTCATCTCCCTTTAATGTAAAATCAGTTTATTTTATATGATTCATATTGTGATTATAATTCATTTATAATAAAATTCAAAAAAAAAGAAAAAAAAAAGTAGGACTTACTGTTTTATCTCCCTTATTAGAGTGAAATTTACTCTTCCTTGTGAAATATTCATCTCTCATTAATGTGAAGTTAATGTATTTTATATAATTCATATTATAATTGTAATTTATTTGTAATAAAATTCAAAAAAAAAAAATCCTATCTCGTTTCAATACAAAGCGGGGAAGAGAAGTAAGACTAAATATACCGATAACACTAACGTAACATTAAAAAATTTGTATTTTTAAACTATCCAAGAGAAACACCATAAAAGTCATTAACCTAGTATTTTTATTTTTTAATGCACGACAAGAGCATTGTGTTTAGGAGTATTTGAATTTTCAAAAACCTCTAGTTAATCAGAATCTGACCGTTCTTGTTTTTGAACATCATATAGTCGATTTACATATCACAATATCTCAATAATAGTAACTATATATGAACTTCAAAAATAAAAGTGACTATATATTAGCAAGGAGGAATACTCTACTTTACACTTAGGCCCACTGAAAAATATAAACCAAGTTTCTTGAATAATAATAAATAAAAAAATCAAAATCAAATAATTGACAAACTGGCAACTTGAGATAAAAATCTTAAGAATCATACAATAATCAAAATTCAATCAAATAATTATGAATTGAGTCCGAACCATTCAATCGATTTATCGGCAAAAGCCTCATACTCCAAAACCAATTCAGATCTTGCTCCTATCCTTCCCAAAACCAAGAGAGAAACCCTAAATCTTTACAGTTTTACTAGTTCCTAATCTTTTTTTCAAAATTTATTATATATGAAATGTTATAATTAGAGTAAGAGTACACAATAAAATTATACTATAATATGTTGTGAAACCCTAAACCAAGAGAGAAACCCTAAATCTTTACAGTTTTACTAGTTCCTAATCTTTTTTTCAAAATTTATTATAAATGAAATGTTATAATTAGAGTAATAGTACACAATAAAATTATACTATAATATGTTGTGAACCTGAAGTTCCCACATTACTCTCACACGACTCTATTGTGTGGTTAATAAGTAGGGCCTGAAAATTTTACTTATAAAACGTGTTTTAAAGCCGTGAGGTGCGTCAAAATAGACAATATCTTGCAGACTTTTTGTAAGACGTGTTTTGTCTTGTAATTACACATCTCTACTGAGCGGTTAATAAACGTGTTTTAAAGCTTGCAAACTGTTTATAACACGTAGGGGTTTTTAAAGTTTGCAAATTGTTTATAACACGTAGGGGGTGTTGTGAACCTGAAAGCCTATCTTGCAGCTGTGTTGCCAAAACAAACAATATCTAGTAGGCTGGTCATAACATAATATACTATATATAATAGTTTTTAGAAAAAATTCGAGAATAAGAAAAGATGCCAAGATATATTCGGATGAAAAATAGAGAAAAGGCATAAAAAAAAAATTCTGAACAGAAAGATCACAAATTAATTAACAAGCCGTCGAGATCAGACTTGAATTTGTGTGTGGGTCCCGGTGGATAGCCTGGAGCCTAGGCCTTCCACAGCTTGAGGAGCACTGGAGCAGTCTCTCTCTCTCTCTCCCCTGCGAAATCCACGGTATGGTCGCATGCCAACTACCTCTCGCCAACTCGCTACACGTTCCCCTTCTCAATTTTCCAGTATTACTTTTTTTTTGGGGGGGGGGGGGGGGGGGGGGGGGGGCCTAGGTTTTGATCGATGTATTATTTTTATACCTTTTCTTTCTATTTTTTTTTTTGTTTTTACG
>CM025781.1:3840914-3888651 GCA_014636745.2 Centella asiatica | reverse complement strand
AATTTTAACTGTAGTCTCATCAGAGAAATTTTAACTGTAGTCTCATCGACGCATGTAATAGTTAGGCTGTTTCTAGTGCTATCAGAGAGATGCTTGTACTAAGAAATTCTGTTTGAACATTTCATGTTTTTACGAATTTAATTGACTTCGGTAATGCCACAATTTTTGTTTCATTAGAGTTCTCCTGTAACTTTTAATGCAGCATTGCTGAGGACAAAGTCATTTTCCCTGCTTTAGATGCAGAGCTTTCTTTTGCCCAGGAGCATGCAGAAGAAGAGAGTGAGTTTGACAAGTTCAGATGCTTGATTGAAAATATAGAAAAGACTGGAGCTAATTCTGCTGAATTTTATTCAAAGTTGTGCTCACATGCTGATCATATAATGGGCACGATACAGAAGCATTTCCACAGCGAGGAGGTTCAGGTGAGTATCATTGCTAGTTCAGTATATATTGTAGGTCCCTTTGAATTTTATCTCCACACTATTCCTTCAATTTGCATAATTATGCTTGCAAATATAAGCAAACCCTATCTCACAAGGAGACTTGGATCATTTCTCTGCACCCATTTAGTTCTGAGCTTATTCTGAACTTACTACCTGAAACTTGTCTTCATGTTTTATAAGTTTCTGCTGATATCTAATGAGTACTTGCTTTATAGGTGCTTCCACTTGCACGACAGCATTTTAGTCCGAGAAAACAGCGAGAACTGCTTTATCAGAGCTTGTGCGTGATGCCTCTCAGACTGATTGAATGTGTCTTACCATGGCTGGTAGGTTCACTAAGTGAAGAGGAAGCGAGGTCCTTTTTATATAATATGCATATGGCAGGTTTGACATTAATTTCCTTCTTTTGCTAAAACCTATCATTTTTTGTTGACGATAGATATGTTTTGGGGATTATGTGTCCCCTCTCCTTCCTTCCTCCTTAATTGTATGCACTGATTGGTGCAGCTCCAGCTTCAGACACTGCATTGGTCACCCTTTTTTCTGGTTGGGCATGCAAAGGTCGTCCAAGGGATGTCTGTTTATCTTCCATTGCCATTGGTTGTTGTCCTGCCAAAATGCTGACTGGAAGCAGAGAAGGATCTAAGAGACCCTGTGCTTGCACCTCATTTAGTCCTGTTCATGTTTCTTCGGCCCAAGGTGATGATCAAGAAAGGCAAATCAATCATAGAAACTCATTGTCATGGGAAGATTGCAATGCTAGTGATCTTTCAAGAGCTTTCACTAACGAGTCATGTTGTGTGCCTGGGTTAGGAGTCAATAGCAACAATCTACTGATTACAGCAAAATCTTTGCGCTCGTTATCCATTGGTCCTAGTGCTCCTTCCCTTAACTCCAGTCTTTTCAACTGGGAGACAGACATAAGCTTGACTAATGATGGGCATGTGACAAGGCCTATTGACAACATATTTAAATTTCATAAGGCCATCCGCAAAGATCTGGAGTTTCTGGATGTTGAATCAGGAAAACTTAATGTTTGTAATGAGGCCATGTTTAGAGAGTTTAATGGTAGATTCCGTTTATTATGGGGATTATATAGAGCTCATAGTAATGCAGAAGATGATATAGTTTTCCCTGCATTAGAATCAAGAGAAACTCTTCATAATGTTAGCCACTCCTACACATTAGACCACAAGCAGGAAGAGGGGCTTTTTGAAGATATTTCTTCTAATCTTGATGAGCTCACAGAACTACATTGGAAGATAGCAAGTGCTAATTCCAGTATTCATAACCCTGTTTCAACAGATCATAATGACATTCTAAGAAAATACACTGAGCTAGTCACAAGGGTTCAGGGCCTGTGCAAGTCTATAAAAGTAACTCTAGATCAGCATATTTTACGTGAAGAACTTGAGCTCTGGCCGTTATTTGACAGACATGTTTCTTTGGAGGAACAGGATAAACTTGTTGGTCGTATAATTGGTACTACTGGTGCAGAGGTGCTGCAATCCATGTTGCCATGGGTAACATCTGCTCTTACCCAGGAGGAGCAAAATAAAATGATGGACACATGGAAGCAAGCAACGAAAAACACCATGTTCAGTGAATGGCTTAATGAATGGTGGGAAGGAACTCCTGATGCAGCTTCACAGGCATCAACATCAGATCGTAGTATTTCAGAAGGTTCTTGTGGTACTACTGTTGTCTTTATAATCCTTCATTCCTCTGGTTTCCTGCTTTGCATCTTAATTCTGCTGTTGTCTTGCTATTGCTGAAAAATTGATTATAGCGGCGTATATTAAAATCCTAATTTTCAGGTACAGGTGTCCATGAAGCTCTGGACCAAAGTGACAATACCTTCAAGCCTGGCTGGAGGGATATTTTTCGAATGAATCAGAATGAGCTTGAATCAGAGATAAGAAAAGTTTCGCGTGATTCAACCCTTGATCCAAGAAGAAAAGCTTACCTCATTCAAAATCTTATGACAAGGTCAGTCTTTGTGTCAACTATCTTCTTAGTGTGTGCTATGTTCAACAATGCCTTCTAACCTGATCATGTTGGGGGTTATGGTAGTCGCTGGATAGCTGCTCAACAGAAGATACCTGAGGCAAGGAAAGGTGAGGGCTCAGAAGGTGGTGATCTATTTGGATGCGCTCCATCATATCGTGATGCAGAGAGGCAAGTTTTCGGGTGTGAGCATTATAAAAGAAATTGCAAACTACGAGCTGCCTGTTGTGGCAAGTTATTTACATGTAGATTCTGCCATGATAAAGTTAGTGACCACTCTATGGATAGGTGAGTTCTTGACTTCTTGGCATTTTGTTACTTTTCTTCTTTAATTAAATTTAAAGAGGCTTATCATGTATGATGTTTATATTATTATTTACAGGAAGGCTACATCTGAGATGATGTGTATGAACTGTCTCAAAATTCAGCCGGTTGGACCAAACTGTACAACGGTATCATGCAATGAACTTTCAATGGCAAAGTACTATTGCAGCTACTGCAAATTTTTTGACGATGAACGGTGATTGATCTTTGTCCTAAAACCTTTTTATATTAGAAACTGCTGCTGAACTACAAACTGTGAACCTAGGATACTAATATCTGTTATAAGAAGCACTTGGTATATGAAGATATTTATACTTCTTTTCACATACGACAATATGAAACTCAAGACTCATGTGACAAGCCAAGGTCCCAAAAGGGTAAAGTAACGATATTTTACAGATGATATGCGGTATTTATGCTATCCAAAAATACAATTTTGCATGTTTGTTCTGCTTTTGCTCATACGTGCATCTTACACTATGGCTATTAAATGAAGAACTGTCTTTCAGTCTTTCTATAAATTTTTGGTAATGTTCATGTTGTTCGTGTGTTTATCAAGTGAATTCTATCATCAATTATTCAATCAGGAAAAGATAGTAAGTACACTTTTTCGTAGTGTAGGCAAACTATGAGTCATGCTACAGAATTTTGTGAGTTGTACGTGACTGTTAGCACAACTGCACAAGTCATTCAAGAGGATCATGTCAGTTTATTTTGTACCCTGTATGATTGATAAATAGATGGTTGGCCTTCACTAACTGGATAGACTCATTATTCACTTTCTAAATATATCATGACATAATCTGACTAAAACACTGAGATAAGATCTGAGGGGTTCATTCAGCTCTGAAAATAATAAAAGGGAAGACCATCTATGACCACCTGGCTAAAGTTGGACCCTCTGACAAGTAGGATTAAATGAGTGAACCTCCAAGAGACCAAATTTTGATAGAAAATTTTCTGAAGTTTGAATTATATGGTCAATGCTATAATTTTTTAGCTGTTCTAAATGATTAATTGGCAAACTTTTTATATGAGAATTATGTCTTTTGTTACGTTCAGTTACTTTAACATTACATTTCCAAGTAGGAATTGCTGGATAGATTTTCCTTTCTGTAGTAAAACTTTATTGATCATGTTTCAGATAAATGAACTGCAATGGGCTCTGTCGACACTTAGGAAAATCAGTTATTTAGTTCTTGGCTGGTTGATTCAGAAAAAGTCTTCTTTCTGGCCTTTTGGACTGCTAATTCTTCAGTTCGTATTAATTATTCTCTGCATATATAGGCGTTCTTCATGTTGATATTAATCTTGACTAAGAATTTGTATTCTTTGAATAACTTGAAGTTAAAAAATTGCATGCACCTCTTTTTGTCAATGGCTGAGCTTCTGTTTTAGCAGCAAAAACTAGTAATGAAGTGGGTTTGACATTTCTATTACATTTTTTAAATCTTTTTTTGCTTCAGGACAGTTTATCATTGCCCTTTTTGCAATTTATGCCGGCTTGGGAAGGGACTTGGGGTTGACTTCTTTCACTGTATGACCTGCAACTATTGTCTGGGGATAAAATTGTTGGACCACAAGTGCAGGGAGAAAGGACTGGAAACAAATTGCCCAATATGCTGCGATTTTATGTTTACATCAAGCGAAACTGTCAGAGCTCTTCCTTGTGGCCATTTTATGCATTCAGCTTGTTTTCAGGTTTGATCTTCATCAGCTTTGCTGGACCCTCTGTGACCAAGGATCTCCCCCTTTTCTTTATCTTATATTTATGTAAATTTTGAACTTGGTATCATCCTTTCTGCAGGCATATGCTTGCACACACTACATTTGTCCAATTTGCAGTAAATCCATGGGAGATATGTCGGTAAGGAGAAGCTTCTATGGTTTAGCCCATCAAACAGTACCTGAGTCGAAATATGCATCAAACTTTAGTTACTGTATCTATATTCAACTCCATAAAATGTTGAAAGTAACAAATGTGTTTATATTGGAAAAAGAATTAATCAAAATGAGATCATAGAATATAATTTACAACAAAATAATGTTGCGGTTGTCACTAATAATCAGGTATATTTCGGCATGCTTGACGCTTTAATGGCTTCTGAGGTGCTGCCAGAGGAGTACCGGGGTCGCTGCCAGGTGAAGCAAATTTCACACTGCATTCTTCCCCATCCCTCTGTTGTCCTTTCCCATTTTTTTTCAATACTGAAGTCGGGTATCTGACGAATCTGAAGCTTGCCTATTTATTGTCCAGGATGTATTATGTAATGATTGTGATAAAAAAGGAATTGCACCGTTTCACTGGCTATATCACAAGTGCGGATCCTGTGGATCGTACAATACCAGAGTAATCAAGGTTGACAGAGACCCAAGTTGCTTGAATTAGATCGTTGGGGCAAGTGACGGCGCTTGGTCTCGTTGGAGTTGCAAAGCCTGTAAAAAGATCATTTGTTTATTTATTAAGTAGCTGGTATATCAACAACATAATTTTGTCGATCACGTCAGGCATTCCATGAATATCTGGTAGCCCCAACAGTATATGAGACTGAATTTGGTAGTTATCTACTGCCGTTAGCTTCCTTTATATTCTACCATGCTTACTGTTAGGTGGAGGCATGTTGCTGAAGCCTGAAAGAGCACATATTGTTAAACTGCGGAGCAGAGAATTACGAGTTTGTAAGTAACGCCGAAACTTCCTTTTCAGGACTATGCTCGATTGTAAATAGGAACACTGAGTTTACCGTCCATAGCAACTGGACATTGCACTGCAAGTTGTGTGTGATTCCTATTTTGTTTGTATTTATAACTGTCACATAGATTTATTTATTTTTTGAATGTAGAAGTCTAGTATAAAATTGAAGGAAAAAAGAAATAAGAGAGATCAACTGGTATTACAAATCATGAGAATGTCTAAATTAAGATGCAAAATTTTACATATCTAAGATGCAAAATTTTACATATCTAAGATGCAAAGACCTTCCCCAGTTCTCACCTGGTCGACGCTACCATTTCTAAATTCGAGTATGTCCCCAATCAATTCTTTAATTACTCTATTAATAACTCTTAGATATCTATACCTTTCGTTTTCTTTTAGGTGATTGATGGTAGCTTGAGCTCTATGGTATCTTCCCATAAACGTTATGTTGTCGCTAATCCTGTCAATGATCGACCACATTAAAAGTGGGGCAAAAACAATTGTCGGTAGATAATTTTCTCGTTATCTTGAAAAATAGGTTATCAAAATTAGTTTACACATATAGACCGGCTAGCGTAATCTTAGATGATCTTTTTCAAGAACGAGTATCGAGGAAATCAATTATTATAATCCAGGAGTATATTCAGATAATTATAATATAAATCGTATAAGATAATGGCTTAAACTTTGGCTTAACATTTTGGAAAAACGAAAAACCAAGAGCATGAACTTTAAAAAAAAAAAAGCCTCCAAATTACAATGATTATTTCATAAGTTTTATTAAGCTTCTTTCTATGTATAAGCACTTTATGTCGTCATCTGAAAATGATCTTTGTAAGTTGTAACCCAAGAATTTCTAAGTTGAAGACCTCATCTGAAGATCAAGCCCCACATGCACATGTATATGTTTACTCAAGTACATGAATACATGCACCTTACAATGGTCAGATTCGTTAACACCTTATTACACGAAAATTTCAATATGTGACAACTAAACACATGCATATATAACCGCCAATGCAGTACGAAGTATGTTGCTGAAATGAAATTGTTGAAATGAGGAATTGCTTTACTGATTGGGGAAGGGGATCCGAGAAAGGCTTCTAAATGGTTCTTTGAGGATTTAAAAAAAAAATTCTAGATACGTCAACAATTTACAAATTTCCCTCTATAGGGCACATCTTAAAAGAAGATTATTCAATCTAATCGGAAAAAATGCTTACTAAAGAGAATTAATTAGAAGGAAAAATATCTTGAATGGTTTGAAGTTGAATAACGGTTTGAAAATTCATTAATACCTACGATTTTCTAATTTTTAATACATAAAATTAAATACTCTAACTAGGATATATAAATAAACACGTATTGGTGCAAATAAGTGTCTTATTTGAATAAATCTTTATTGAGAATTTAATCACAATAATAACTCACAATTGAAAATAAATTGAACAAACCAGTCGATCTAGCTCCACAAAAATAAAAATGAAGAGAGAGAGAGAGAGAGAGATCTGAACATCTCACATTTAACTGAATTGTGAGTTAGTATATAGACCATGTTGTTTGTGAAAATAGTATGTTATTCTATTTATTATTTGTTTAAATTTTGCTTATCATGCATGTGCATATGTTCTTTCTCAAAACTAATAATCAATGTGTTTGCATTACATGTTATCCTGTGTTCACGTACCCATTTATCGATCTGTCCGACATTCTATTTTGTAGTGATCCTGAAAAAAAAAAAACATAATTTTGTCTCATTGATTGACCAAGTTACCAAGTACGATCTTTAAATCTCAATTCACGGGACTTCTGTTTGTGTTTTTTCTCATTTTAAAATCATAAACCTTTTTTTGATCGAATTGGAGTATTAAGATCCATTATAATTATTTTGTTATCTTAATTCTAGAGTTCATTCCAGCTAAGCCTCAAGATTCATGTTGTAAGGGAAAATATATATACGTATTATACGTACAACTGATTAATTAAGTAGGGAGAAAATAAAGAGAATTATAAAAGTCATATGACTTAAAGCTAACTCCACTAGCTAGCTCTTAATATATAAACGAAATAGGCAATGTCACTTGGCGTACATGAAGAGGCTTATTGAGTCATACCCACATTGTTTGGAAAAAAAAAGGATTACAACTTGAAAAGTATTGTATCTTGCAATATTTGTACTTGCTTTATCATTTTTATATGTATATTTTATCTTTTTCAGATCCTTCCAAAATGATGGTTGCAATTGAAAAGGAAGAAAGTATTACAGTTAATGGAGTTTGTATTATGAAAGGATCATGTAGGATAGATACTTGATTTTTCATTGGTTAATTTTTCTGCTCCTTTGCTTGATAAGCACAAGTTGGTGGGCCATACTTGTGATTTGGGAGATCTTAAAATGATAATATGAAGATTACCTCCAAATTAAGATTAAACAAATATGGCATGATTAAGGTCTCCAAAAAAGTGAACCGAAATAGTAGTTGATTATAAATGGTGGAAAGCATTACAACACTCAAAACCCTGTTGTTTATAGACAGTTGTTAATTGATCATGAACATCTTTGGACAAGTTTGATTGGATATATATATATATATATATATATATACACACACTCTTATAAGTTTTCTTACATATTATTAATTCTCTTGATTACTCTGTCCAAAACACCAACAAATTATATAAATAAATATATATAAATATATATATGACAAATTTTAAACTATTAATTTTTAAAATGTAGACCCCTTCAAATTCACCAAACTCTTATAAAATTTAATCACACCAATTTTATGCACATATATTTATATACAAATTGGTGTCATGGTTAATTAGTTGGATGTTGGTTGTGGGACCCTAAACATGAACAAACCTAGCCATCACATATGACCCCAATTTCATTAAAACTCTGTTCGGTTTAAGCAAAGAGAATGAAAGAGAAAATAGATCAAAATTTAATGAAAAAATATTAGCGGAAGGAGTGAATGAGAGGAATGAGATAAGAATCACAATAGAAAAAAAAGAATGGATTATTACTTCTCATTCCTCATGAAATGAAATTACATACGACAGAAATGGTTCATTCCACCATCATTTCTCATAGGGATCATAAAATTTTGTAATTTTTTTTAATAAATACACATTAATTAAATTCATTCTCCCCTCATTTTGTTCTCTCAAATCAAACGGAAGATTATATTAATCAAGAAACTATATTTTTTTCGTTTGGTAAAACAGTACTGAGAGATCGACCTTTTAGATGTGTAGATTATTCAATACTTGAATTGTTTCTATTCATTAAGGTGTAACCATGTGATCAGTCCATGATCAGATGGTTGATGTTGCACTATATATATTTGTACATAAATAATATATATTTATCTTTAGATTATGTCAAAGAAATTGGTTCGGTTGTCTTCTGTTTCCCTAGAGTTGAGGCGGAGGCTTGTTCAATTTATAGACATTGCATGTGAAATATTTTAATTTGATTTGCATGCATGCTGAATTGCTTCATGTATTCACTTGTTAAGATAGTAGCACCTCTTAAAATAATGTCTCTAATTATAATATTTCATTTGTTGTTGCATTTATTATAATTAGTGATCAATTGAAGAATCTAAAGCTCCAAACAGGTAGACAGGCAACAAATTATATGATCGATATATAACTAGAGATAGATTAATATATACATCTACCTCCTAAAAAGAGAGTTATATTTTAAAAAGTGTATGATTAAAGTTTAATTTAAATTTAATTGATTATGATTAAAAAATAATTAATATTATAAAATATATTAAGGTTCTAATAAATTAATTTCTTTGTTATACAAAAACATAGTTGAATTATTGTCATAATATAAGTTTTAGAACTTTAAAATTTAGTGTAAACAAAATTACTTATTTGCTCTTTAATTTTTAGAACTGATTGAGTAAGAAATAGTATTATTTGGGAAAATTAAGCACGTACATATATTTCCTCCTAGTTAACGTACAATCATCGATTGTCGGCAAAACCATGAAATGAAATAAAACACCAAAATATGTAAGCGAGTAGGAATTTTTCTATATTGACCACTTTTTCTTGGAATCCATGACTAAGTACCTTGACCCGTGATGGAGGATGCTCGCAAGTTAATTAGGTTAAGGATGTTATTTCAAGTTATATACTTATATCCTAATCCATGTCCCAAATCTATTAAAATTATAATTTCAACTAAAGTCGTAAATAAACCGAGTCAAGTGAAGTAATCTATGCTTGAATGGGATGCGTTAAGAAATTTAGCAAATTCAAGTTGAGTTAAGTATTTATATATTATGAAATGTTATAATTTAATTCTACTCATTTAATTATCGAGTTGCTTGCAAGTAGCTCGCGACTTGTGAGTAACTCGAAAATATTTAGACATAGTTGAGTTTCAATTTTTGATCGAATATGTATATCAAAACTGAGTCGAGCACGTAAAAAATTTTAAATAGAAAAATTATTAAATATTAAAAAATTTATCGAGTATCATGTTAATCAAGCGAAATACCATTTATATTGAGTCAAGTAATTTTAATATTCAGTTTGATTTAATAAACTTAACGAGTAATACAAAAATATTCGAACTCGACTCAATTAGCAATTCAAATCAACATGATTAACGATTCAAATCGAGTTGACTGCTCGATTAAATAACTTCTAATTTCATTTATCCTTAGCAATCACGTTCATTAGCTAACTAGGAATTGGAACCTGAATGACAATTTCCATGATTAATTAATAGATATATATAAATGTATCTATTACTCCGTATATATGTGGTACACATATGAATATGATGATAATGGTTGAAGAAAATGGGTGCTCGATCAAAGCCATTTCTTGATCTCGATTGCCTCCTGTACCGATATAGCTAGTTAGCTAGGTGTAGAGGCGCTTGATTAAAAGTAGTTAATTGTGATTAGATTTTGTTGATTTTTAACTAGAATGATTGTTTTCTTAAAAGCAACTTTACGTTCCTTGTGAACTAATTAATACAAAATTAGTTCCAGGTATATGTCAGTAGCACTATAATGTGCGTTAGCTGGTTGAGTGAAATATTATATATGAATATTTTACTGTTTCTTTGATCAATATAAACGTGAATAAAACTTATTCCTTATTTTATTCTGTTCTACAAAATTAGGCCTATTTATCTAGGTTTTGCTCATCCTTACCCGAGCAGTACTCTATACATGCTCCATCATTTTCATTCTCAATCTTTTATTTTATCTCAATTTTTAATTGTTTCTCTATATTTCCTTCTCCATATTTTATCTATTCATTCTCACGTCTTTCTATTTTTACCGAGCACAATTATAATTTTAGAAAAATGCAATTAACTTCTATAATTAAGCTGCTTTGATTACTTCAATTTGCTTCAGTTGAAACATCGCTAATTATTGGGCTTAAAAGACCCTTAAAGAATATCATAATCTTTTAAACAAAAAAGGCTCTCAAAACAATAATCATAAAGGCAAAATACCTTGATTAAGTTTCGATCTTACCTTTTGGAATGTTGTAAACAAACAATTTTAAATTAAAAATAAAGGACAGCATAGATGCTCATAATTTTTTATCTTACTTCAGTGCTCGATCATGGTAACATGGCTACTATATAATATATTCTGTGACAACTAGCTATATAATACATTCTTTCTTCTCAATTCTCTCATTTTGTCGATATATATATATGTCGATATATATATATATATATATATATATATATATATATATATATATATATTGTCATTCTTATTTGTGAATTAAATTAATCAAAATTATTTCACTAAGTTTTATTTTAGATAATAAATTCTCTAATGCATAGCGAATAATATATTTAATGGCGGGACCATCAATTCATCCATTTCATGATTAGAACTATATTCTAAATTTTTATTGATTAAAATTAATTTTTGTACAATCAATATCAATAATCTAAAATAATCCAAGTACCAATAGAAAGGTTAATGACATTTCACCTAAAGATTGGGGAAGGATCAAGTATTATTCTTAAATGGGAAATGTTGACTTGGCGAGATCGAGCTAGCGACTTGAAGTAGCTACGAAAAGAACAAACACGAGAAATGGGAGACAAAGGTGGGTCATATATGGAGTTGTGGTGAAGACTTTAGTTGAGCTTTTGATTTGATGCATTTGACCCTAAACTTTTAACGCTTTCTTTTTTAGTACCAAAATGACAATAAAATTTTATTTATATATTTATTTATAGTAATAAAATAATATACAATTAAATACCGATTAATTATAAGTATTTTCTCTTAACTTTTCTTTGGAAGTCGTGATCTTTTTTATATAAATATGGAAGTTGGAGTAGTTAGTAAGATCCGGGAGATCTCTTCTCCCATGGACACAATCCATTCGTGTAGTAATCGTCAATCACGCAAACACCTTAAACAATTACTCATCATCGTCAACACGTAATTGTTTGATTTTTTTATTTTTATAAAATAAGAAGTAATTAATTAACAATTAAGTACCCGATGGAACAAGTTCAATAATAAATAAATAAACACAATTATTATATTCTCTTTTTTTAAAACAAGCTTCTAGTACTGGACTACTTTTACTAATATAATATATCTCCATTCCACAAATTAGAAAGAACAAGAAATAGGAGTCTTTCATTTTACCTCACTTATAAGGTTGCAAAATTCAATATATATATATATCTATATATATATATATATATATATATATAATACTCCGTAGGTATATTATTTCACTTCTTCTGTTCATAATGGATGCAACACTTATTTTTTAAGACCTCGTGATTAGTTGCAACATTTCTTTTTAGAAGTATTTAACATGTAAAATTACTAAAGTAGTCTTTTTTTTTTCTCTTACTTTTCTTTTTACGGTTCCACGTGTTATCATTACACCTTTTCATTTTGTCTTCCCTTCCCTTTCATTTCAAGTTTTTTTTTTTACCTAAATTTTTAAATAACACAAGGATAATTTGAATAATTACTTTAAAATCAACACATTTGTTACAATATATAGCAAATGTAAAAGAGAGATGATATAATATAAAACAGAAGTAAAGAAAAAGAGAATAATATTATTTCTACTTGAAAATGTATGTCCTTTACATTCTACAATTTCTCTATTTATAGGCAAAAAAGATGAAGGAAAAAATGAAGAAGTGGAGAGGTGGGGAAGTGGAGTAGTGGAGAGGTGGAGTAGTAGATAATGTAAAATGTCTATATATATATTACATAACACTCCCCCTTAGACATTTTACCTTGTATTATACACAATTAATATGTTCTGCTGGACAAATTATAAATTAGGTACGTCAGGACCAAATTAACTGATACTTCTGGATCAGTTATGTTGCCTCATTAAAACCTTACTAAGAAAACCCAGTGGGACAAAACTTAGTGAAGGAAAAAGAGTACAACGTGTATAATACTCCCCTTCATTTTAATGTATATCTCTGAAACGACGGATACCAATCTTCTGTATAAGTTGTTCAAAAACTTTTCTCGGCAATGATTTTGTAAATAGATCTGCTAAATTATCACTTGACTTAATTTGACAAACATTTATCAAACCATCCTTCTGTAGATCATGTGTTGAGAAGAATTTTGGTGAGATGTGTTTGGTTCTGTCACATTTAATATATCCTTCTTTGATTTGAGCAATACATGCTGCATTGTCTTCATATATCACAGTTGGGCTTCCTTTGATTGACTCGAGTCCACATTCCTCCTAGATGTGTTGAATCACTGATCTCAACCATATACATTCTCGTCCAGCATCATATAAATCAATTAATTCAGCATGATTTGATGATGTTGCTGTCAGTGTCTGTTTTGTTAATCGCCATGAAATTGCAGTATCTCCATATGTAAATACATATCCAGATTGTGACCGAGCTTTATGTGGATCTGATAAATACCCTGCATCTGCATACCCAACTAATTTGGATTCCTTATTCTTTTGGTAAAATAGTCCTATATCACTTGTCCCACAAAGGTAATGAAACACATGTTTAATTCTGTTCCAATGTCGACGTGTTGGATCAGAGCTATATCTTGCCAATACATTGACAGAAAATGCAATATCAGGTCTTGTATTATTAGCAAGATACATCAAATCCCCAATTGCACTTAAGTATGGTACTTCTGGACCAAGACCTTCTTCATTCTTTTCTCGGGGACGATAAGGATCCTTTTCTATGTCAAGTGATCGAACAACCATTGGTGTACTTAGAGGATGAGTTTTGTCCATATTAAAACGTTTTAACATCTTCTGGATGTAATTTGATTGATGGACAAAAATACCATTATTCAAATGCTCGATCTGCAGGCCAAGACATAATTTTGTTACACCAAGATCTTTCATTTCAAATTCTTCCTTTAATAAATTTGCAGTCTTTTCGATCTCTTCAAGAGACCCAATGATATTCAAATCATCAACATATACTGCAATAATTGTAAAAGCCGAGATTGTTTTTTTAATAAAAACACATGGACTAATTTCATTTGATTTATATCCCACTTTTATGTTCACTTAGTCGATTGTACCACATTCGACCCGACTGTTTTAGTCCATATAAAGATCTCCGTAACTTTATAGAAAACATTTCTCGAGGTTTTGATTTAAATGCTTCAGGCATTTTTAGTCCTTCAGGAACTTTCATATAGATATCATTATCAAGTGATCCATATAAATAGGCTGTGACTACATCCATGAGACGCATTTGAAGTTTTTCAGTGATTGTGAGACTAATTAGGAATCTGAGAGTTATTGCATCCACTACAGGTGAATACGTTCCTTCATAATCAACTCCTGATATTTGTGTAAAACCTTGTGCTACAAGCCTTGCTTTATATCTCACAATCTCATTTTTCTCATTCCTTTTTATTGCAAATACCCACTTGTAACCTACAGGGTTAACATCTTTGGGAGTAAGGACTACATGTCCAAAAATATTGCGTTTTTCAAGTGAATCTAATTCAGACTTCAGAGCATCTTTCCATTTTGGCCAATCATTTCTATGCCTACACTCTTCAAGAGTTTTTGGCACATAATCATTCTCATTTAGCACATCAGTTGCTATAGCATATGCAAAAATTTGATCAACACTTGTTTCATTGCAGTTTCATATTGTACTATTTTGTACATAATTTATTGAGATCTCATAATCATTAGGTATCTGAGTTTCTTCTGGAACTTCATCAACCTCTTCTGGGGTTTCATCGACCTCTTCTGGGGTTTTATCGATAACCTCTTCTGAGGTTACACCAACTGCTCTATTCTGCTCTTTCTTTTTTCGTGGATTTCGATCTTTGGAACCGATTGGTCTTCCACGTTTTCTTTGTATAGAAACCTCTACTGGGATTACATTAATTCGAGCATGTGCATTTAAAGCTGGTACATGTGATTTAGTAACCCTTTTTGTATCCACAAATGTATCTGGTAATTAATTTGTTATTCTTTGCAAATGTATAATCTTTTGAACTTCTAGTTCACATTGACCACTTCGGGGATCAAAATAAGATAATGATGATGCATTCCAATTTACTTCTTGTTCTTGCTTTTCTTTTTCTCCCCCTAAGATTGGGAATATTGTCTCATTAAATTGACAGTCAGCAAAACGTGCTGTAAAAACATCTCCAGTTTTTGGTTCTAAATATTTAATAATTGATGGAGAGTTAAAACCAATATAAATTCCCAATCTTCTTTGTGGTCCCATTTTTGTACGTTGTGGTGGAGAAATTGGAACATACACAACACAACCAAAAATTTTAAGATGAAACAAGTTTGGTTCTCTTCCGGAGACCAATTGTAATGGAGAAAATTTATGATATGCAGTTGGTCTATCTAATAAGTGCAGCAGCATGTAAAATGGCATGTCCCCATGCAGAAGATAGTAGATTACTTTTCATAAGTAATGGTCTAGCAATCAGTTGTAATCTCTTAATTAATGATTCTGCTAAACCATTTTGTGTATGTACATGAGGCACCGGATGTTCTACCATAATCCCAATCGACATACAATAATCATTAAAAGATTGGGATGTAAACTCTCCTGCATTATCAAGTCTAATGCTTTTAATTTGATAATCTGAAAAATTTGCTCTCAGTTGGATAATTTGTGCTAATAGCCTAGCAAATGCAACATTTCTTGTTGCCAATAGACAAACATGTGACCATCGAGTTGATGCATCAATCAAAACCATAAAATATCCAAATGGTCCACACGGAGGAACAATAGGCCCACAAATATCTCCTTGAATTCTTTCTAAAAATGAAGGAGATTCATTTTCAATTTTATTTGAAGATGGCCTAATTATTAATTTTCCAAGAGAGCATGCTGCACATGATAAATCTTTTGATAATAGGATCTTCAGGTCCTTTAGGGGATGCCCATTTGCACTTTCAATTATTTTTCTCATCATAGTGCTACCTGGATGACCTAACCTGTCATGCCACAGAATAAATGTCTTTGTGTCAAGTAACTTCTGGTTACTGACCATATTTGATTCTATTGGACTTATGTTCGTTCAATATAATCCAGAGGATAAAGCTTTCAACTTTTCCAATATGATCTTCTGGCCATATTCAATAGATGTTATGTGAAAATACTCAATATGATTTTTAGTCATGGTTTCAAGATGATAACCATTCCTTCTAATATCTTTAAAACTTAGTAAATTTCTTCTGAATTTACTTGAGTATAATGCATCGTTTATAAATAATTTTGTTCCTTCAGGTAACAAAATACAAGCTCTTCCAGAGCCTTCAATTAAATTACTAATGCCAGATATTGTATTAACATGTGTCTCTGCAGGAGACAATTGAGAAAAATATCTCTTACTTTTTAGTATAGAGTTTGTTGTTCCACTGTCTACTAAACATTCATCTTTACTATTTGCCATAGCTTTTCTTGAGCCTCCAATCATATTCTATTTCTTTGGAACAAGAAAAATATATATAAGATCAAATAAAAAGAAAACTAATTTTATTTCATGAAAAACTAACTTACAACATATGTAAAGAGAAAAAGAAAATTAAACTAAACTTATTATTAAAACAAAAATAACAAAAACTACTTCATGACATTAATCTCTTCATCAACATTTTCGAAGAAATCAGAAACATCTAGGTGTGTATCTATAAGCATATCATTTGAATCATCTTCAACTAGATTTGTTTCTACTTCTTTTCCTTTTTTCTTGATGGAAGCTTGGTAGAGTTCAACCAAATGTTTTGGAGTACGACATGTGCGTGACCAATGATTTTCCATACCACATCTAAAGCAAACATTTTCATGTTTCTTATAAGATGAAGAATTATTTCCCTTTTCATATCTCCCAGCATTGTTTTCATTTGATTTAGGATTATGACCATCACTTCGCCAAACATTAGTGCGACCTCGTCCACGGCCTCTTCTGGGGCTGCAACCACGTCCTCGTCCTTGACCTTCTTTAAATGAAGTCGCATTCACTTCAGGGAATGGACTAGAACCAGTGGGTCGTGATTGATGATTTTTCATCAAAAGCTCATTATTTTGTTCCGCAACAAGAAGACATGATATCAGTTCTGAATATTTTTTAAAACCACGCTCTCGATATTGCTGCTGCAGGAGCAAATTCGTGGCATGAAATGTAGAGAATGTTTTCTCTAACATGACTTCATCAGTAATCTTTTCTCCACATAACTTTAATTCAGAAGTTATACGAAACATTGCAGAATTATATTCACTTATAGATTTAAAGTCTTGCAACCTTAAATTAAGCCATTCATAACGAGCTTTTGGGAGGAGTACTTGTTTTTGATGGTCATACCTTTCTTTTAAATTTTTCCACAATTCTAACGGGTCTTTCACCGTTAAATATTCAGTTTTTAAATCCTCGTGGAGATGATGACGGAGAAATATCATTGCTTTGGCTTTCTCCTGCAGAGAGGCCTTATTTCCATCTTTTATTGTTTCTCCAAGATTATTTGCTGTAAGGTGGATCTCGGCATCGAAAGTCCATGGGAGATAATTCTTGCCCGATATATCAAGAGCATTGAACTAAAGTTTAGAAATGTTGGCCATAAGAACTACAAAAAAAAATGCTACGAATTTAAAATATGCATTTATATTCAATAAACATAAATAAAAATGACTAAAGAAAGAATCTTAATAACTTCTGGTTATTAAGAGAATTAAGTATTGGAGACATATATATATATATAATGCTAGGCAAAGAACTTCAGGTTCTCTTTTATAAAAATTACAAATAAGAACTTCAGGTTCTTTTTGTTTATTGTACGTTAAGAACTTCAAGTTCTTTTGTATAAAAATTACAAATAAGAACTTCAGGTTCTTTTTGTTTATTGTTAAGAACTTCAAGTTCTTTTGTATATAAAAAAAATTATAAATAAGAATTTCAGGTTCTTGTTGTTTATTGTTAAGAACTTCAAGTTCTTTCTTTTTAAAAAAATCTAAACTATAATAAAAACTTCTGGTTTTATCATGTACTTAATTTATCATTCTCTTCTGGGAATGAAAGTACTTAATTTATCATTCTCTTCTGGGAATGAAAGTATTACTTTCATACAATGTTAAATAAAATAAGGTATAAAATAAAAGTAAAGATTAATAAGATACAATCTAAAAAGTACCTTCTTCTCGAAACAAAATCTGATTGTAGAAATCTTGTACTTCTACTCGAATAAAATCCAATCGCAATTTGACTAGAGCAAACTCGTGCTGATAACGTGTTATAATATATAACAAATGTAAAAGAGAGATGATATAATATAAAGCAGAAGTAAAGAGAAAGAGAATAATATTATTTCTACTTGAAAATGTGTGTCATTTACATTCTACAATTCCTCTATTTATAAGCAAAAAAGATGAAGGAAAAGATGAAGAAGTGGAGAGGTGGGGAAGTGGAGAGGTGGGGAAGTGGAGTAGTGGAGAGGTGGAGTAGTAGATAATGTAAAATATATATATATATATATTTGTATATATATAATTGTATCATGCCAAACGGTTAATGGAAATATATTTCATAGATTTGCTTTCAGTATATTATTACGGAGTAATAACAAATAAATACATCACTGTTTGATTTTCTACGTCTCACTATACAGAGTATTTATACAGGGAAAATTAACAATGCAATTAAGAGACTGAGAAAGGGTTGGAAGTGTGAAAACGTGCGTGCGTAAAGCTACTCGGCTAGATATGGGAGATGGATACGATGGTGACACGTGGGGTACGAAAGACTGATGATGATTAAGATGGACCCACCCACCCACGGTTCTTTCTTATAACCTGAATGCCTGATGGATCTAAACATTGGATACGGACACCATTTTCCTTCTATTATATAATAATACTACAACTACACAATACACACTCTATTCCCTAAAGAATTATTTACTCTGTTTTGTTTTAAAATTAGATTTTTATTTTTTATTTTTTATTTAAATAATGATATGTTAAATTTTAAATTGATGTTAGCTTTTAAACTTGTTATAATATTATAGTTTATTATAAGAATCTATCATCTTATACAACAAAATTTAAATTCAACATCTTTACAGATTAAAATAATTTTAAATTTTAATATATCACTATATATTTTAAATTTTAAATAATCATTTTCAGAAGATTTCATTTTCATGCATGAGATCGATCAATCAATCTAACGTACAGTTATAAATTCAACATTTTCTTAAGACAAGGAAATCGGTGCAGGTGGGTGGGTTGTGTCGGCTCCTGAGATGAAGCCACGGCAGCTGCCACATTCTTGAATCATCTAGTAGTAAGTATACAAGTTTTTATTTATTTATTTCATAATATCTTGATTTATAAAAGTTAGTTTTAAAACTTTCTAGCTATAGTATGATTATATAGAATTCTATACGAATAAAACTAGATAAATTCCAGAAGAATTGCCAAACGGTACAATAAAACTTGACATTAATTTTAAAAGTTTGAAATAAATTTCCTAAATGTCTTCGATAAAATTTTAGATGTAACATCTTTTGAAATGGTACAAAAATTTAAATAAATAAACAAACTACATTTTGCTACCTATGAGTGCATAACGAATACTCAGTGCATGTACATGTAAAGTATGCAATTTTTGTATATAAGAAGTGAGAGCATCTCCAACGGGTGACTAACTCTTACATTGAATTAAGTAAAATGAGAACTAGTCGGACTTTGTATTTGTTGGAGTAAAAGAACAAAAGTGGTTAGTGACACCGTGGTGGTCCTGACCACTTACTATATAGTCGTTTGTTTGAAACTTAGCTTTATCACTATAAATGCTATTTTCTTTCATTTATTTTTTACACTTCTTCCGCTTCACAAAAATAATTTTTATATTTTATTTTTCTTAAAAAGATGATGTAATGCATCTTGATTATGGAGTATGTCATTTTAATATCCATTGGATTATGGAGTAATATATCCGTTGGGGTAAAAGAGCAAAATGTTTTTTTTTTCTAATTATGTAATGCATTTTGATTATGGAGCATATGTCACATTTTTATTTTAAATTATTTGAATTTAATTTTTTTATTTAAATTAATTATAATTATATTATAATAAATTTTTATTATAGTATATTAAAATTATATAACAGATATTATGTAAAATTAAAAATAATATACAAGTGAATCCATTTTTAAATGGAAACGGTTTTATGTATCGAAGTAAAATGACTATTTTTTTTTTTTTAAAGAATCGCTTAATATTTAGTTGGTATATAAGTGGGTTATTAAAAAAGGTAAGTGGTGTCCCCTGTTGGAGATCTCTAAGCAGTTGCTACTGTATCTCGTCATGTTATCGCAGACGCAGTAGAACTCCTGGTGAACTTACAGAGAAATGGCCTTCACGGTTTGGTCATTGGGGTTCGACCCTTCAGAATTACTGCCAATTAAATATTTACAGATATTGTGTAAAAAATGATATATTACCTCGGTTTCGAAAGGGGTGCAATTTTACTGCTACAAGGCGTGATACATCTTGTATAATATTTTCTTAAACCATTTTAAGTATTTTTTATAATTTTTTTATTAAATGAAATTAAAATTCTATTAAAAATATGACAACTCTAAAAATATTTAAAATAAAAGATGTATTAAAAAATGCAGCAGAAAAACTCATTTCCGAGAAGTGTTCGGCCGCCACTCAAAGATATATATTACATGTAGACATGCATCATTGAAATATGAATGAAACAATAATATACGATATATATATATATATATATATATATATATATATATATATATAAATTACTGTTGCATACAGTAGAAGGATGCTACTCTTGTAAAGTCCACTATAGATATGTACTTGGTTAAATTTCCACGTACACTAATTTTAAAAAAAAATGGTGCCCTCAAGACAAAACTTAGTGCACTCAATTCCCCCAAGTACGTGTACTTGGGTCCTCTGCCCTACACTTACCCTACCCCCACCCCTCTCTCTCCTCGTCCTTTTCTGTTTTTTCTATTTTTACGAATAAGTGTAAAAGATTCCATCATCATTCTTGTTTAACACCCTTTTAAAACTTGTATAAATACCCCACCCTCATGCAACAATCTCTCTGAACTTCACACTTATACCCTTTTTCTCCTCATTTCACTCTCTTAATTAATTTCTCTCCATCACCTTCCCTTTAATTTTTTCACTCTCTCTCTCTCTCTATATATATATATCTATATATGGAAGAAGAAGTACAGTTTCAGACACACACAAATAATAACACCACCACCAATGGGCGCTTAAAACTATTCGGCTTCAACGTCACAGAAGAATTTGAACAAGTGATTGACTCCACTAAAACACCATCTGGGTCATCGGACTCCGGCGGTTTTCCTCCCTCCGACGGCCGGAAATACGAGTGCCAGTACTGCTGCCGCGAATTCGCTAACTCACAAGCATTAGGTGGCCACCAAAACGCACACAAGAAAGAAAGACAACAACTAAAACGTGCCCAACTACAAGCTAGCCGAAACGCCGCCGTTTCATACATCCGCAATCCGATTGTTTCCGCCTTCTCTCCACCACCCCACCTACTGTCTCCGGGAGGGCCGATGATCCTACCGTCGTCAGGTGCTACCTCGCCGTCGTGGGTGTACGTTCCACGCGCCGCTCCTCCGTTCCAGGTGTCGCACGGTTGTGCTTTTCAATCCCCATCGGGTAGGGGTGCAGGGACGTTATCGTATGCCAGCGTAGTGGAGTCGACATTGTCAAGTGTTGGGCCTCAACAGGGCCAGGCCCATCATAGTGTAGTTGATGGGCCTTCACTTAGTAGGTTTTCGAGAGCGGATGGTGGGCCTAGTTTTGATGACGCATTCGGCTTGGATTTGCATCTAAGCCTTGCTCCAGCCGGCCCTTGACTAGACAGCTCCCCAGCTCGTATACTACAGAGAGCTAGACTCGGCTTGCGGCTTAGTGGCTTACCCCTTTGTTCTCAGCCGGCATGATTATTATAATGATAATTTCACACTCGGATCTTGTAAATTTTCTAAATTATTTAATTTTTTATTTCAAACAGTAGATAACCCTTCTCCATTATATCTATGCACATAAATAAATTTTATTGAAAAATTTATAAATCAATAAAAATTTGACATGTATACACATTTATTATTCTCTCTTTTTTCTTAGTGGGGTCTATTAATTTTTTATACACTTTTATAAATTTCTCTTTTGAAATAGTTTGACTGAAGATTTATTTTTTTCGTTTTCAAATAATTTACAACATTAATGTTGGTTAAAATATAATAACAACAAAAATTATGAGTAATAACCATAACCATAATTGTAGCAGTGATAAATATCATAGAGTCTTTCAATTATGAATTAGCACATACAACACAAATTGGTAGGATTTAGTAATAAATTTATGATGAATTAAAAATAATATAATCTACCGATTTCAGCAATTTAAATAGATATAATATAATATCTATCAATTCGGATATTCATTTTATATACATGGTGACGGAGGGCGGATCCAATGCAAAACAAGCGGGGACTCTGCCCGCTGAACCTTTTTTTCTTTTTCTTTTTTAAATATATCTAGAATACTTTCATAATTTTAAAATTAAAGATACACTTTGATTTTAAAAGAGTTCAATTTGAAATTGATACATTTGCGTAATACTTTTATTATAAAGACATTATTTTTAGAATTTATCATCATAATACTCTTATTTTATCATTAATTGAATATTACAAACAAATTTCTTTTAAGAAACTAATTTTTTGTAGAATAAATTTCAATAATTTTGAAGTGAATATTATAAAGTGCGTAAAGAATACTGTTATATATAAAATTTTCTATCTTTATAATATGATAGATTTTCTGATTTTATAATAGTATTATAATTTAATAAATTTCGGATTTAAAACTGAATAATAATAGTGTAATATTATGAATCTTTTGAATTCAATAATTTTTTTTAATTATAATATATTAACATATTAAAAAACTTATTTTTATTGTATATTAAAAAAATTTTGACCCCCTACACTAAAATCATGCGTCCGCCCTTGATGGATTAATTTCAACAAATGAACTGCTTCCAGTTATACAAAGGTACAGAAAGAATATAACCGGAAGTTTTAAGGTTTATAAATATAAAGATAGATTAATTGGCTTGTATTGTATTTTTCTTTTATGTGGAACTTGCTTATTTCATGTAACTCCCAAAACAATGATCAAAAAATATATATACTTTATATTTCATTTATTATTAAGCTCTTAACAAAGTTGGACCCAACTCTAACTCGATTTAAATTACTTAAAATTAAAGAATTATAACTTCAGGTACTAAATGAAAATAAGATATATATATTATTTTATCCACGTAAAAGATAATTATATGATTGGTTCGGCGAAGAGTACACACATTCTCCGTTCAATTACTATTTATCTAAATAGCCAACAGAAATGATTCATTTCATAGTTGGAGTATATTTTTATATGTACTTTAGTAGTGCAATGCATTCTTTGGCTACGACAGCTTATTTTCTACAACTTTCAAATCATATCTCAACTCACATTCCCCTTTATATAAATCATAAAAAATTTAATAATGTCTCTATATATTTTTATTTTTATTTTTGGCTTCAAAATGATATGGCGATGGAAGCATATACGAAGCACGTACATAGTATATGATGTTGTGGACTAGTACGTGCCAACTTAAATGACAACCTTTCCTTTTGTGATCGAAGTGCGAATCTACTCATAATTGTCCAGCTAAGTATATGCTGGGAAGAAGAGATTTTTTTTTAATATATTTTTAAGATTATGTTTCTCTTTTACCAATAAAATAAAATATTATCTTTCTCGACTGAATCGCTATCTTGTATTATAGCTTTAAAAGAAATTATATACTCCGTGCGTATATATACTTATTTAATATAACAAGAACATTTAAAATAGTGTAAGCTTTTTTATTTGTATGTTTAGAACATGTGGCCTTAGAATGATGTTGTTGTTTTTGTGGAATTTACCTTTATTGTCTCAATAAATTTCATCTCTCTCGAGTTTTTAAATATTTTGAAATTCTCCAAAGATTTATATGACGAGAAAATACGAAAATAAATTAATTATCAATTGGAATAACTAACTCATTTTTGTACGTGGTTAGACCATACGAATTTATAGGCTAAGATTAGTCGTCTAACTTATGAAGTGCCTTTATTAAATCTAAACTGTGAGACAATAGTTTTCAATCTCCATAATAACAATATTTTATCGGACATAAATAAATTACGAACATCCTCAGAGGAAAGAGTGTTACTTTGATTTGCTATTTTAAGATTAATTAATAAAATAATCATAATGGGTAGGCATCCAAACAAAGAAAGAAGCTACAAATTAAAGAAAGGAGAAACTGGAAAGTGCGAGGTTACAATACAATTTGTTGGGAAAACAGCAGAGTATAGCACCACTCCACTCTGTTCCTTTTTAACCGATATTGACTTTTTTGGATTAAATTGATTATTTTTTATTTAAATTTATTTTTTAAAATATATATGTAAAAAAATTATAATTACAAGAAACCTATAAAATTTAATTTTTATATTTTTTTAATTACAAATATATGTATATAATTTTAAAATTCAAATATAATTAAATTGATTATAACAAAATTTCATAACACACTTATTTTGAAACGGAGGAGGTCACCTGTGCATGATGTCAAAGTTGTGGTTGTCAATAAGTCAGAAAATAATGAAAGAAAGCAACTACTCTACTCTACTGTTTGTTAAACAAAGAGCTTACGTGTAACCACGAAAACTTGATAATGCATCCCAAGTTAAGCACTTAATGCCTCATTCTTTGGTTGTTCCCCATTTTTAAAACATGCTTAAAGTGGTAAAAAAAATTAAGTGCATTGTATTTGCAATCCTCATAATTTTTCATTATTAGCTTTTTCTCTATTTCCTTCTACCATAATTAGTAATCTAGCTCCCAAATATCTTAACATTTTTATAAATTTGAATTAAAACTCGAAGCTCTATATCCGGAGTATCATTTAGAAAAATGATTACAAGGTTTAATTAAAAATATGTGAAAATTCTGAAGATTTCTTTACCGTTAAATCCAAATGTTTAAAAGGTTAAAATCAGCACATGCTACCATACATATGTTAATCGAGAAACACAATGAGCCAAAAGAAGATATAGAAATGCAATCTCAGTAGTGAGAAATAAATTTTGGTAGACATTTTATGAGTTTTGATTGACATCATGAGCAGTTTATATGCAAATTCATAAATTTCTAACACTTATTTTGTGAAAAATTGAGTTTTGTTAGGTACTAGTCCTACTTATTATACGCACATTCATATATACATGTGTACGTGCACACGTGTTTATATATAGTAAATAAAAAAATGATACAACTAATAAAACACCCTTACATATTAAAATTTTAAAAGATAATGGCCTCACAATAAAAACCCACTATATCTATTCATGCCTACAACATAATAAATCTCTAATCAGCTAAACTATATAGCATTGTTCTTTAATATGGTACATGGTCTTAACTCTTAAATATACATCTACAAAGTGAAACTCAAAAGTGGTTGGAGCCAAAATTTAAGAACACTCAATGGCATCCCATTTCCTTAACTTTTCCGGTATAAACAAATCCAAAAGTTTCAAAATACTACTAATAAACTACCTGTTGAACAGTGGCATGAAATAATGGGATCCAATGGTTTACTACTTTCCTTCATCAGTGCATTTCCAACTGACGTGGACACACAGTTCCCTTAAATCATTCAAAATTGTCAAACAAATCTTGTTCTTGTACAATCTATTTCTTTCTAAATTGTCATGTGGGACCTAGCTTGATCGGAAAATGGACTAATTACGTTTCGTTTAGAAAAAAAGGAGAGAAAAGAAAAAGGGTTGAGAATATGCCGACAATACTAATTAGGTATACATAATTTTCCATGGAGGTTAACATTTCTCCGATGCCAAGACGTTACTTTAGTGAATTAGTTAGCTCCCTCACAATCAGACAGTCATTTGGGTTTACAGAGAGCAACCTTTTATAATCCAGCCAAACTCCCCCACCCAACCCCCCACCCACACACCACCACACAACTGTAAAAACAACTGCACGCCACCGCGCGTCGGTCATAACTCACGTATTAGTGGCTAATGCCTCGCAACAAAAATGAAATATCTTAAAAACCATGAAATATTGAGATAGCTTCTTATAAAATTAAAGAGCTCGTTATATTAAAGGATGTACAGATTATATTGCAACATTCTACGACTCATATTGTCGTATATTTTGCAAGCTAAAATATAATATGAATTAAAAATAAAAACCTTGCCAAACTTTTAAGTAACCCAATAAACATGCATATATGTATACAGATCTTGCACTGAAATACTTGCTAGCTCTCGTACTGAAAGCTTACCATTAATGTACAAAGCATAAAATGAATGAGATACTTTCACAACAATAACCAAGAACTCAAGGAGTTGAATAAAGCCATCCACTCAACCTGGATTGTACAGATTTCTTTGTTACAACTCGGGGATTCATTTGTCCATTCAACTTACCCAACTTTGTAGGGAGAATAAGAAGTACTTTTAGATCTAATAAATTGCCCCTTACCCCCTTTGGAGCAAAATCAATGACAAGTCTTTCCTTATTTTTAATTACCATCAAAAGTAATCAGAAAGTCCAACAAAGATGTCTCTACTTCTTCTGATACTCAAAACCTAACCGTGTGACACTTGAGCTAAATAAACTTCATCCCTCCACAGTCCGTATCTGAAAATTGGAAGCCTTGTGACCTTCCCAAGTCCTCATTGATGAAGACAATGCAACTTCAACACGTCCCCACATACTAGCATGGTCTTTATCACTTGAGATGCGTATTGATCCGACTCCTCAACAAGTTCATATCTATAATGATCAATGATCACAAAGATAGCTAATTAGCTAGCTGGTAAATTTTCTTCTATTATACACTCTAAATACGGATCCCCTATCCCATTTAATGTTTCTTATGACCATTCTCGTTTAAGGTTGTCATGTCATTCTTATGGTTTTATGAACTTTTAACAAAAAAATATTGAAAGAGAACACGTATCACTTATAAGGGAGAATGAGATATAAGATCAAAAGATTTGAACAGCTAAGTTTGATAGCTTGTGCATCCGTTTTGTGATGCCTCTAATTAATATAATGTACCTGAATTTTCTGAATGTTCTCCATCACTTCCTCTTTCATCGTTTTGCCCGAACTCTTCACAACTGCAATTTTTTTGGGCTCAACAAGTTATAGTTCAAGTAGGAACTAATATAAATGAGAAAAAGCTTTCCAATGTCATGAAATCAAATAAATAAATTCAAATAGTCAATACAATTATATAAGATGGGAAAAAATATTAAAATACCAGTTTATCACTGCAAAGTATAGTTTAGACCCCCAACATTAACGTAGGAAAAATGGATATAAAATTAGCCAAAACCTTCAGAGGGTCTATGCAAAGATGGAGAAGACTTTACGGAAAGCAAAAAACGAACACAGACAGAAATTTTAAAGTGCACGATTTTATGTACCCACTTAAAAAATGGGCAAATGCCATAGCAAAATGGACTGGTCGATAATCTCACAACTCCACAGAAAGTACGAAAGCAAGGATTTGTAAGTCTATGATATGATGTGCTAAAGGCGGCAAAATAGGACCATTTATAGGCCCTGATAGTATATAATTCGGCAAATAAGTTTGAATATAACATCCCACCAGACACCCCACATAATAAGGTTGGGTAATTTAGTATAGATTTACAATGTCAAAAGATATAATACTGCAAATCTTTTTGAAAGACCTCCATTGAAACAAATAGAGAAGCCATTTCTCCAACTACAACGCATTTCTCATACAAGTATGGGGTAATGACAGAAAAGGAGTGAATCTAAAATTTTCACATAGGCCACAACCCAACACGGGTCACAACTCGTGAAACTTGTCTGCAGCTGTTACATGTGTTAAACTAGATTGCCTGGTACAAATTTTGTAAGTAAATTCTCAACTTGAAAGAAAAATAATATAATCCACATGGATTTGTACAACATCATGTAGTTGGTGGTGGTGCCTGCTGTTCGTCTGCAGCTTTAATACATGGCTTTAAATGTTTACTCGGCGTACCTTGCTGTTCTTGTTGAACTGCCTTCAATTGAGACTGCTGATTTTTCTCAGCATCCACAAATGGTTTTTCTTCTTTCTCTTCTGGCACACATGGCCTCCAAACTGTTTTACCATCTTCATCCATAAGAGATATTCCTTTGGCAGACAAATCACTCCTGATTTTATCTGCTCTATCAAAATCTTTGTTCTTCCTTGCTAATGCTCTTTCTTTTATCAGATTTTCAACGTAATCACCTTCAAAACCCGACCTCTTCAACGCTTTGCTTTTCAATTGTTCCAATACCTGTTCAAGGAATTCGTGGACATAACTAATCAGAATGTTCGTCAAAATTATTACCATTTAAATTTGCATGGGATGACAATGTTTTTCGCACCTCAGAATAACCTAAATTGGAGAGCAAACCCAAAATGTCCAAAGCGTCCCTGATTTCTTTCTCCAACTCAGTAAGGGAATGCATACTTGACAAATTTTCTTTTTTTGACTTCTTCTGGAGATACATCAAAACAAGAAATATTTTAGTTACATTAGGTAAAGTCACAAGCACGCACACAGACGCAAAACAGATGTTTAACCCAATCACGATGGGTACCTTGAACGTGCTCAAGTAAATGTTTATTAATTTCAAGGCTTCGAGCAGACTAGAGTGTAGAAGGGATTGTGTATGCAAATCATCTGACATTTTACTGATATCATTTCGCAAGTTATGAATCCGTTCTTGGGCATCGGCATTAATACGAACTGTCTTTCCTTTTGGATCAGCTACCTCATTTGTATTTCCTTCCCAAAAGCGTGACAAAGCAACTTCACAAGCTTCCAAAGTCTATCAATCACACACCAATGTAATATAATGCATCTAACAGTGGGTGTTTTTTTGAAAAAATCAGATAGACTAGCAATATATCAAATTGCAAAAGCAAAAGATAATTATTGATTGAAAGTGATATCCAATCAGTACTATATTTCTTGTCATCAGCCTAACCATAGTGCATATAACTTATTAATATATAACTGGTAAAGCTTCCAATAGGAGCTTAAACATACTAAAGAAACCAAAGATGGCCTTAAAATAATTGTCTACCTGATATATATAATAAATGACATCTGATGCCCTTTCTATCTCCAAAATTGAATAGCTTACAGCAGATCGATAGTGTGTCCCCAGCAAGAAATGCCTCAAAGCCAGTGGGTGATACCGATCCGTAACCTACAAGAGAAGAATGAATATTCAATCCAGTATAATTTTTCAAATTGCAGACAGATAATCAACCAGTAATAGAAGTGAGGGGAAGATTCAACAATTTGCATGGCTTTACCTCACGAATGGAGAAGAAATTCCCCAATGATTTTGACATTTTCTCATTATCTTTTGAGGTGACAAACCCATTATGCATCCAATAACTCACATTGCTCTCTGGGCAGGCAGCACAACTTTGGGCAATCTCATTTTCATGGTGTGGAAAGATCAAATCCTCCCCACCACCATGGATATCAAATTTAGGTGTAAGATACAGAGCACTCATAGCACTGCATTCAATGTGCCAACCTGGTCTTCCAGGACCCCAGGGGCTATCCCAACTTGGCTCACCTACCTTCGCAGCCTGCATATACAAAAATATCTATGTGAACTTTCTGACTGAACAATCTCACAGTCTGGGGAAAGAGTGGAAGAATAAACCTTCCACAGGGCAAAATCAGCAGGGTTTCGCTTTCTTGAATCAACAGCAACTCGTTCACCAGATCTATTGTCTTCCAGCTTCCGTCGAGATAACCGACCATAATTTGGAGAAGAATCAACGGAGAAGTACACATCCCCATCAACACTGTAGGCACAACCATTACTTTCGATCTGCACGTACTCCGAGAGAAAAAAAATATATAATAAACAAATAAGTATAAACCCAAAACATATGACATGTACAGAAAGGAAATATATCACTCTCAAGCTATACTAAACAGAAACATCAATAGCCAAGAACACTCAATTCTACCCAATAGCTACTCCGTGAAATCAAAAGCCCCAAAAAAAGTCAAGAGAATATGATACATTAAACCAGTTAAATGCTAACTGAACCTTATACAAGAAAGAACTTCAAGTCAAAACATCTAAATATTAAACTCCCTCCCATCATGCACATCAGGTTAAATGAGCAACCACTTCCTCCTTTCATGCCTCTCCAGCTACCAAAAGTTGCCTCTATTAAACATACAATCATCAAGTGGATGCCAGATAAAGTAGAAACACGAGATCAGGTCACTATAGCTAGCAATAATGCAGAAACAAACTATCTTACATGATTTCCTCACCACGTCTAACTTTTGACATTCAATTAAAGGTATGGGTGCTGAATTTCATCTTAGTGAAAATTGGCACAATTATAGATTAACCTTGCCCGAACAGAGACTATTGATTTTATTTGTAACTTAGAATATAGGTAAAATACATTCAGCAACCAACTCCAAGTTTAAACTGGAACTAAAAAAACGTCATTGGAGTTAGTTTACATACTCCATGATTATCCAGTTACTCAAAGCTGCATCCAGCGATCCAGCAGACATACATGAGATGCCAAATAAAGCAATAATGGACAAGATTCAAAAATGTAGGCTAGGTGACCACCTATGCACCCACCTAGGAGTCAGCGGCAGCGTAAACATAAAAAAAATAAAAAAGAAAAAGAAAAGAGATCAGACACTCAAATATGCATGGAATGGGCTGGGACCACTTTAGGCGATCTGCACGGCTCTTGTAAGGCTGAGTGGGCAGGCAGGTCAGGTCTGAGTGGCCTCCATTTTATTCTTTGGATATGCATTTATTAAAAATGAAAGAAAGAACCAATCGGTTACAACTGTTCCTAATAGGATGCTCCTAATTGAGATCCCAACTAAGCACATCCATGTTGCTCCCTAATAAAGGAGCATAAGGCTGGAATTTGTTGTTACAGTTTCAATATGTCAAGATTATTTTCTAGTATACCATATATCACCAAATACCAAATCCCTTTCCTGAATATTTCTCAATTTCCCAGCTTGTAATGAAATGTGATAAACCAATTCATTAAACAAGTCCTACAAAATGACGTACACAGAAATGGGTTAATAGCTATTCTTCTGAGGTAAATAAAAGTGTGCAATATTGGATGAACTCCATTCTTTAGGGATAAAAGGTTCACATTACGTCATCAACAAGGTCAGGATTCATATGATTGCACACAAAACAAAGGAAAATGAGGAAGAGAGGGGGGAGGGGGGAGATACACACACACAAACATACACAAGCACAAACACACACAGAGACCACTAACTTTTGGAACTATGTTGCTGGGGTATTTTAAACTGCAACTATTAATTACTGCAGATTGACAAGCTCTCCTAAGATGGTGCTAGATATAAACAAGTTTATTTGTGCAATGCTCTGAGACAGAAATTGAGACTAGTTGTGACAAGCAGCAAAGACATCAACATACAAATCATTATCATTCAAGTGTCCAAGGTCATCATTAAATGCGTTATACACATGCAATTGTGGCCATGAAAGAGGAAAAGGGATAGAACATCATTACTGAAAAACCAATAATTAGGAAGATACAGTAATTTGGAGGTGGGGGAAACACCTGAGAAATCATATTGATAATTTGTTCCATATGCTCAGAAACACGTGGCTCCTTGGTAGGTGGTAGGCACTGAAGATCGGCCATGTCCCTTAGGAACTCTTCGCAAAACTCAGCACTCAAAGTAATGGGATTCTTCCCAAGCTCGTTTCCTCTTTTAATGATCTACAGAGGTCCAATATAGGAAATCAAAAACATAAACCCTTAAGTATGAGACGACGACTTATCAAGCCAAGAGAATATTCCGCAAATTAAAATAATAAATATGATGTTTATCTCGACAACAAGTTCGCAATTGACTTTCATTAGCTCAGATATTATGGTTATAACCTATTAAACTGCAATATGGTGTTTTATTGTATCAAATGGTAAAAGGGCAGCTGCCAACAAGATTGATGTCCCCATTGCTATATAGTATTGCATTAAGCTTCTCACCTTGTCATCTACATCAGTAAAATTCCGAACATACACAACTTCATATCCCAAACGTTTTAAATACCTGCACCATTCCAGCACAAAAATTAAAATAACCTTTAATAAGAATACAGAGAAAGGTACAGAATTTTTATAAATAAAACACAACCAATGAGGACCACAAAATGAAAAATATAGCATCAAAATTCCTAGTGAATTTTTCAGATTGAAAATCAATATATTCAAATTTGCATGCTTCTAGGCATGATATGTTATTTAACCCACTACTATGAATTTTTAGTATAGAAAAGAATAAAGGATAATGTATTTCGGGATATTCTGGGGCATCTGACACCAAGTTTGACACTTTGACGTCAGTGGTTGAATTATTAACAAACCCATATTAGAAAAATGTAAATGTGCTGCTCCGACAACAAGGCTGAGATTAGCGATTAAATATTAACCAACGCATATCAAATGATACTACAAATATGCTTTCAATTTTATGGATCTCTGTTACAAGTAAATAACAATCATAAACATTCTTTAAACTTACTAATTCAAAACATATATATATACATATATATATATATTTATTTTATTTTTTTTGAAATCCTATAGGATATTCGTATCAATAAATATCTAGGAAGTGGTGATATTATGTATATGGGGAAAATATCAAATAAAGATTATTTTGGTAGGGAACTTCTCAATTTTTTGCAAGACAAGAAGTCGATGAAGCCTGAATAAAAATGCAGCAATTCAGTCATAAATCCAAAATATGCTGCTAACTAAAGTGCTCTTTAAAGAAGAGATAATGGATTCTATCAGTGCTGTAGACTGCCGTGCTATCTTAAAACCCAATGATTTTAAATGAAAGTAGCGAGCATTTACGATTCTATTTGAGTATATTAGATCAAGAGCCCAATTAGAAACTCAGAAGTTAGATCCGTCATTCATCGTTGTATGCATAGAATTAATAGATCTTACATATCTAATGGCTACAAGTTGGATCTACTTTGTTCCATTTTTTTTCATTCCTTTCATATTTAAGCTCTCAAGCAAGATGTGTGTGCAGCATTCCGTCTTGCGCAAATATGTAACCTCCTTTCTATGTGCAAGTTCTCAAGGAGTTGAATCTCATACTATGTCAGGATCTGTGATGATGATCCTGACCTCGGTTGACAGAAATGGGGAGTTATTAAGGTCTCAAACCTCAAATAGTGAACAATTACTTGACACCTGGAGAAATATTAAGGTCCGACTAGTAGAACAATGAAGAAAGACCAAATATCTATTATATCAAAATTTTAACCCACAGAATAACTGTTGTGCGAGTTTGCGTCATAGAGGGAAAGGAAAAAATAGCACGTCACATGTTTGGGAGAAAAAACAGCCGCTTGATGGAAAGAAGGCCGATAAAAAGAAAAAATATGTATGCTCACACATAAGCATGTCACACAGACACTACTTTCTAAAAGTAGAGCTAATGGTAATAATGTTTTCATACAGAATAGAACGTCTTAGGTGAACCATTTTTAAAAGCACTACATTTTTTTCATGGTCCTACTTTTATGAGTTTACATATACCCTCATTTTGAAAAGCACCAATTTTTTCATTCAAACTGTGGTTTTACACCCAAACATTATGTACATAACTAAACCGTCTCAAAAGCAAACTTTTACATCGAAATGACCTACAAAAGAGCTCGCTCAATTGGCACAAAACTATAAACGATTAGGATTTCATGCCACCAGATTTTTAATCCGAACATAAAATTCTCACGTATAAATATATATCATTCCAATAGTACTGAATCAGATACGAGTAGGATATACTCAGATTATCCGTAATAGAATTAAATTTTAAAAAAAAACCCAAATTAAGCAAATTTCAACACAATCCAACATCACCGGATATAAAACAGAGCTGTGTGATAAAAGAGCAATACCTATACAGTATATCAAACGCAACATAAGCGCGAGCGTGGCCTATGTGGCTGAAGTCGTAGGCGGTAACGCCGCAGACATACATTCCGACCTTGCCGGGAACTAGAGGCTTGAAGACCTCCTTCTGCTTCGACAGGGAGTTGTACAATTGAAATTCCAATTGCTCTCCGGCCATTGTCGGCGAATCTCACTCGATCTGATTAACCGATTGCAGAAAAGCAAAACCCTAAATTCAAGTGAGGTTCGCAAGTGAAACCGAAAATACTGTGGATTTAGGAATCAAATTGGGGATACGCTGTATATTTATACTCTCACTTTTCTACCTTATTCACTTTCTAATTATGTGTTGGTGAAGACATACAAAATGTAACGGCCCCGTTTGTTCAAATTTATTTAATTAAGAATGTCCAACTTTCTTATGTTTACACTAAAAAAACATTAAAATTTACATATTTAAGCCTCTTATTCCAATAAAAATTAAGTACAAAATCTCTCACATCCCTAATTTTTACTTTAAAATATTACAGATTCTTTAGGGAAAAAAGCAGGGTTGTAGATAGTTACTGTCTTATTTTAATTGATTTTTTAATAAAAAAATTATTTTTATTTTAATGTTGATTCTTGTTGATAAAAAATTCTTTGGTATATTAATTCCAATTTTTATAAAAAGGAGTTCAGATAGAAACAATAGGACTCACTAGAATCAACAAAAAATGTACTCGTGTAGTCTACTGTTTCATCTTAATACAACACGATTTATTTTTCTTTGATAAATGTTATTTGAAAACATAATCTAATAGTTAAATCATGGAGTTAGATATTTTTCACTTTTTATTTAATATATTTATTTAGATTTTTCCTTAAGTGAAATTATGTAACTATCGATGTTACTTCAACAGTTTATACTCTTTTATCAATTCTCAATTAAGATCATATAAAATTGAATTATATTCAAATTATAACTAATTTAAATTAATTTTTTTTAAGTAAATATACTTCGTATATTTCAAAATGCAAATAGCTCAAATAAGATACATAATAGTATAATTATCTCACAAAAACAGTTCATTTGTTTCAAATAAAAAAATTCCTTTTAGTTTTTACAAGTAGTTTGACTTAATTTTAGATACAAACTAAATATATGTTCTCTTATCTTTGGACTGTATAATTTTAAATTTTATGCCTGAATGCAAGATGCTAATTGACTTATTTTTATCGATATCTGAATTTGAGAAATGGCTGTAACAATCAAATTTTCTCTTGTATTTTGAAAAAAGAGGTGGTGGAATAGGAAAGCAAAGAAAAGTTGGTATAATTATGTTCTTCTTTTTTCTTTACGGTGTGAATCATTTTAGAGATGATATATTCCTCCTAAAGTTAAGAGAATATATACTATTATACTTATAAACCAAATAATGTGGCCATATTTTTTAAGTTTCTTGAGTTTTTTTTTTTTTTGTGATAAGTTTCTTGAAATTTATATGCCCCTCTTTCTTTATCATCCTTTAGTCCTTCAGTTGTTTAATATGTCAATTCGAGACCAAAGAAGTTATTTTTACCCAAAAATAAAATAAACATAAAGAAAGTTATCATTTTTTCGTAAGCACACAATAAATTAATAAAAATGGATTTATGATTTTGAATATAATATATTTATTCCAATATTTATATGCAAAATTATGTATTCATCAACTGTTTTAACATATTTTTAACAGCAGTGCTGTGCTCCTCGAAAGGGAGCCCGAAGAGTCACCGGAAATGATTATTTTTGTTTGTCTTCCATTTTCATCCTCCTCCTTCTGCAATAAATGCAGAGGATGGGAATTTCATTTGTCATTTTAATCCCATTGGGAGATTATTATGTGTTCTATTCGATGACTCTTAACATCTATGTATTTTTAATATATTTTGCACAACCTTGACACTACTTTATTTTATTATTTATCAGTTCTTCCGTCTTTTGATATAAGTATTTTTTAATAATTCATAAATATTAAGAAATCAATAATTACTCTAATTACTTTTATATGGAATGTTAATAATAATTTTATAGCATAATACTTTATTTGTCCCTTTTTATTTGTAGTTTGAGTTTTATGCACGCCGTTTTAGATGAATTTTTTACATATTAAAATTTTTTGTTCATATTAATACTCATTTAAATTATTTTCATTTATTAATTTTTTAAATCTTAAAAAAAATAACACATATAACAATTCACAAAACAAAGTGCAGAAAAGTCAAATTACAAATAAAAAGGGACAGAGAAATAATAATTATTTTTTATCTATTACATGATTAACTTTTATCATATTTAAACGATATTATTTTTAAAAATAAATTATTAAATTTTCTTTACAATGCGTAAATAACTCCAAAAAACTTATAAGGGAGATAGTATTTTTGTTTACAAGTCCCAAGAGTAGTTGCTCTCTTGCTGCGAAGTGCCAAGTTATTTTCAAATACAGTATACATGCGACTAGGGTTCTCAGGGTATCTCATTTTTCATATCCGCCTTTGGTTAAATTTTTTTTGTTCCATACCCGCTTTGTATCCTCCTAGGTATTTATTTGTAATTCCTATATCCACCATGTGGGAATTTATCAATGTTCTCCGCCCCACCCCGTTTTTTTATATTTTTATTTTTATTATAGATATTTATTATTCATTAATATTTATTTTATGTTATATAATTTATTATATACAAATAAAATATATTTCAATAAATATATTATAATATTTAATAATTAACATAACATAAAAACTGTTCTTAAATATTTCATAATGCTTAAATAATAATAATTAATACAATTTCTCAATATCAAGTCCAAAAGAATATATTATATATATAATATTCGGACCGGGCGCGGATAATACCCGCGGGTATAGAACATATCTCATACCCAAATAAAATATCCGCAGAGCAAAAAAATGTGCCCCATTCCCCATATAATCGGGGCGGGTTACCAGTTTTCTCTACCTCACTGACAACCATATATACGGTGAACTACATAGTAATTCTCTTCAATAATAATAGCATTACTTTGGGATACCTAAATCTTATTTATACAATTCTTGATTTTCTTGTACAAATTATACTATTCCATCCGTTTTTCAAAAAAATAATAAAATTTTAAACAATTATCTTATATTTTTGTGAAAATTTATAGTTAAAATTAAATTAATTTTGACTGAAAAATAATTAAAATTATAAAATACACTAAGATTTTAACAAAGTATACTTTTTATTACACTAAAATTCATAAACTATTATTACAGCTTAAATATTAATATTTCACAATTATATGTTTTTCAAATGGAGGAATAGCGGAGAGAAAAGTGTTTCGTAGTTCTACACTTTCAATCAAAACAAAGTCAGTTTATCTACACCTATATACGAAAAGCCTAAGATATATATATATAGGTCTGCCTTCCGCCAGTCTTATGCTTGATAGTAACAAATACAATATTTTTTTTGTTCCTTACTTCGTGATATGCTATATATATATATGATAAGAAAGACTTAGGTCAAAAATTATCTTATTCCGCCGCATGTAAGTTTCCTTCTTCGTTCTATCATTTCAGTTTTTTTCTTTGTTCTCTAGTTTTATGAAAAAATTATTTTTTGAATCTAATTCATTTGTTAAAAATATTTTCTTTATTACAGATCAGATAAACATATCTCAGGTTGACATTTAAATCAGGTTTTCAGCTCTTCACCTTCTTTTAAAATGAGTGATAACGATAGAATATATGATGATACATTTTTTGATGATTCAGATTCTGATATAAGTATGAATGTTGAGAACGAAGAACATAATATTGACGAAGAAAATAATATGGAACAACAAAATAATTTGAATGACAAAGAAAAAATAAATATAGACAGTGATGGTGTTTGTCCTCCGTATGTGGGTCAAATATTTACAAGTATATTTGAAGTTGAAAAATACTATAATGCATATGCTCATAATAGTGGATTTGAAGTCAAAATTTTAACGAGCAGAAAACATTTGGGGTCAAATCAATTAGCTCATAGACTATATGCATCTAGAAAAGTAGGTAGACCTATTAAGAAAAAAAAATTGTTTGAAAATGAAAATGATGATGAAAGCATAATCCGGAGGAAGAAAGATATTATTGAACGCACAATGTGCAAAACAAGAATGTTTGTTGTTCATAACGTGCAAAATAATAGTTGGCGCGTAACAAAAGTGGAATTAAATCACAATCATTCAACAGTTACACCTAGTAAAATAGATTTCATGGCAACACATACAAATATAACCGTTTCTGATAGAAAGTTAATCAATTTTCTCCACCGATCAAAAATCAAACCGAGTTTGATCATGAATGTGTTGAGTACAATGAGCGGTAGAAAGACAAATGTTAAATTCACCGTCGAAGATATTCGAAATGTTATACAAAACTTGCGACATGATGCATTTGATGCAAATGATGCACAAGAAGTTTTGACGGTTTTAAAAAGACTCAAGTCAGAAAGTGTTGAAAATTTCTTTTATAATATAAAAGTTGACGAAGAGAATCGCATTGCATGTATCATGTGAGTGGATTCTTGATCAATTATTTGTTATAGAAATTTTGGAGACGTAGTGACCTTTGACACCACTTATAAAACAAATAAATATGGGATGCCATTTGTTCCAATTACGGGAGTTAATCATCATTATCAGTCTATTTTGTTTGGGTTTGCCCTTATCAAGGATGAAACGGAAGCTACATTTATTTGGGTGTTAGAAAATTGGCTAGAAGCGGTTAAGAATAAAATTCCGTTGACGATTATAACTGATCAGGATAGAGCCATGAACAATGTCATTGCTACCATATTGCCTTCCACCAATCATTTGATATGTACTTGGCATATCAGTAACAAATTCCCGGAGAAACTTCATCATTTATATGATAGTTACGAAACGTTTAAGGAAGACTTCGACAGGTACGCATCTATTTTTAGAAATAGTCGATGTTAAATTGTTAATATTTTGTTGTTGTCATTTATAATAAGTTGTTATTGTAAGTGTTTGTATTCAGTGATAACTGTCGAATTCGAGGAAAGGTGAGCAAAATTGGTGGAACAATATGATTTACAACATCAGGAGTAGCTTCAATCTATGTATAATGTAAAGGAGAAGTGGATCGGAGTATACTCAAAGTCATATTTTGTTGCAGGGATGACTACAACCGGGAGAAGTGAATCCATGAACAGTTTTTTTGATCAATACGTAAATAATTGTACCGGTTTGAAAGATTTTTTGATTAACTCACAAATAGCCATTGAGAAACAATACTTGAATGAGAGAAAGGAAGATCTTGAAATAGAGTACAAGACAAGAAATTTGCGTAACGGAACTTTATTAGAGAAGTATGTGGCACTTGTATATACAAATAATATTTTTAAAGACTTTTCGAATGAGTTCTAAGAGGGTCAAAAGTTAACGTGTCGTAAGATTCAGAATTTTGGGGTCGGTGGTACAAAGGGATATACAGTTTTCAATGAGGAGGTACCACAAAACCGACGATATTATTACGTTGTCGTTAAACACGGGGACTCCGACAATGTGACATGCACGTGTGTTAGAGATAAATGAAGATGATGATGATTATGTAATAAATTGTGCAACTGTAAATACTTGAGGTATTTTATAAATCTTAAGATAAGCACATGTTTTGCATCCACTGATAATAATCATATTAATCAGTGGATGGTCGATCTCTTCACAAGACAAGTCAGAAAACAGAAATAATCAAAGGACTTGACAAAGTGAAGAAGAATGTCTGATACTACTTGTAAACTGTCAAAGTATTCCGCACATCAGAAATTCTAAACAAAGTTAAGTTGATTAAGTTCCATCAGGGGGAACCCATCAGGGGAACCGATCAGGGGAAACCTATCACGGGGAACTCATCAGAGGGACCTATCAGGGGATGACGAAGGCAGACCAACCCGTCAGGGGGAATGACCATCATGGCATCAGTAGAAGCCATCACTATATGCCGTTGGTCATAACCATCAGGATCAAGAAGCACTGAGTGAAACTCAAGTGAAGGTTGAACCCCTGATCCAGTCAATAAGCATCAGGGGATCCAGAAGCACCGATCAAAGTCCATCAGGGCTGGCAGTCAGTAGATCGTTATGACAACATGCACCCGTCATCAGTACTTACACGGAAATCAACGTAACGTGTTACAGAAGCAAGAGATATTAACTAGAAAGATATTTCTTGAAGTTTGTTTTGGTCCATGAGAACTCTCACGCATTAAATGCACACAGATCAGGGGAAGAAAAGTAGCAACAAAACATGCAGCAGTCTGACACATAAAGTAACGATGTGACATACTTGCGGCTAAGTTGAGAAAAGCAGCACGTCTCAAGCACGTGATTTCAACCCACTGATTTAACATATAAACAAAGCAGTTCTCATTACATAGAGTAACAGAAGCGAGAGATTTATATATCTATATGTTTTCCCAGTGAGATGCCGAGAACCTGTAGAAGGGGGGGTTGAATACAAGTTCTTTGAATACTTTTCGAATTTCTTGTTCTTTAAGAAATTAAACTTTCTTGCGGAATATAAAGAACAAAAACTCAAATCAATTTATAAATAATTGCTATATTGATTTCACAACTAATTACAAATTCTAACAACCATAATAAATATGATTATCAACTTCTTTTCTATTCTGTATAGGAAAAGATACAAACTATGAAAAACCTATACAGTTTCAAATTACAATTCTCTATAAACCTAATTACAGCTTCTTTAACAACTGAATCATTATTAACTCAGTTCCTATTCTGAATAAAATTCAGCTTCCTTATTCGAATCAAATACAATCTTTCCTTTTTGATTAGGAAGAGATTTCTGGTTAGTTTCCTTACCAGCTACGTCTTCAATAATATCTTACTTTACGTGGAAGACATTCCTTTTTAATTCGAACTCTGTATCTCTCAGGAATTAAATCTCGATTAGTCCCTGACGCTTCATCTTTAGTCTCTGGTGACGTCATTACTAGTCTCCGGTGCATTTAGTCCCTGATGACGTCAGCTTGTGTAGTCTCCGATAGAATTATTTAGTCTCTGATGATGTCAACTTAGTCTCTGATGCTTTTAACTTTAGTCTTCGATGACATAAGGTTTAGTCTCCGACTTCTTTAGACTTAGTCTCTGATGATGTAAGCCTTAGTCTCCGATAGATAAAAGAACCTTAGTCTCTGACCAGTTTTCCTAATCTCCGACAAGCCTTTTTGCAAACTCTAACGGATCAAATACACATCTTGACTTTCTGAAGTTTCGATACACCATTCCAGCAGTTACTTACAAATATGAAATAATTTTATCTCTTTACAAATAATGAATAAATTACAAACAAAGAGATAACTGCTATCTACAAAACTTCAGTATTACTAATTAACACTTTCTATACATTTGTACTCTAAGTAATCTAAAGACAATCATCATCAAATATTCTAAAACCTAACACTATAAGATCAAACAAACACCGAAGCACACAAACATTAGAAAGAAGTTTTGTAATAGATCTTGCGAGAAATATTTCAAAGAAAGTTAGAAGCTAGTGAGTGTGAGAAGCTGTGTATTTAAACACAAAATTTGTAGCTGTAAATCACATTTGTGAATATACAGATCTCCAGAAAAACCCCAAGTTTTAATATAACTATTTTAACTTGAATCTGTGTGTTCATTTCTTATAGTTTTTCTGTTTGTTACAACTATTTTCTAGTAAGCACTTTTAAGTTTAAAAGAGCGAAAAGTTTTAGGTGTTTGTATTCATCCCCCCTTCTACAAACACTTGTACTTATATTGCACTAACAATATGCCAACGTTTTGAGCACAACGGCATGATTTGTAGACATATTTTGAGGTATATCACCTTCAAGAGCATAAATAAGATTCCAATGTCTTTGATTTGTGGCAGGTGGACGAGAAATGCAAACAAAATTCATGGTGATCCTGTTAACATAAATGAAATAAATGCTGAATCAAACTCTGATGTCGGTGATATTAGTACAATACGTTACAATCATTTGAATAGGGTTTATCAAGAAATTACAGCAATTGGTTCGACATCGCAATCATCTTACATGCATGGTCTTAAAACTGCTATGAAGGAGAAAGCATGTATAAGTAAATCAAGATTGATTGAAGAAAATGACACGGTTGAAGGTGGGAGCAGATCGAAGGAGCTGCACATGGAAGGTGGTAGTATTGACGAAGAAGATGAGTATTTTCCACCTTTTTAGTCACAAACTAAGGGTCGTAAAAAGGTCACAAGATTTAAGAGTGGAATTGAACAAAGTCAATTTGCAAAAAGGCTGCAAAAATGTGCTATATGTCAAGAATACACTGATCATGATAAGAGAAATCATGATAAAGTAATGGAGATACGCTTGCAAATGTCTCAACATAACACACTAGATTTAGACGATGATGAAGAAGAGTTGTGATCGTGTTTGACCTTTAAATTATATTAATTGTAATTGTATGACTTTCTGATGTATTTGATCGGTGGATATGATTATAATACTATGATTATACACTATGATTAATAGTATGAGTATAGTAAAATACTATAATTATTATGATTATTAGTTATTGTTTGAAATAATTAAGTACATTATTATGATTATAATAAAATACTATTATAATCATAATGTTTGAAATGATTATAATACTATGATTATAAAAAAATTACTATAAAAGATGAGTTAAATATAATGTTAATCATAATTATAATATAATCATAATACAATCATCATGATAACTACTAATCTAATATGAGTTAAATACATTATAATCCTAAACCCTACACCCTAAATCTTAAATTAGACATAGTATATAGTAAACCATATAATGACAATTACTGTTGCAAAATGTCATTAATAATAAAATTATTATAATATTGTGATTTTTTTAGTAATTATTATGATTATTAATTAATACTATTAAGTGTAATTTATTATGATAATTAATTATAATATAATTTTTTAAAAAAAGTGCCTTCCGCTATTAACACTGGCGGAAGGGATTTTTTTTTAAAAAAAAATTTTAAAAAAATAATTTCCTTCCGCCAGTGTTAGTAGTGGAAGGGGTATTTTTTTTAAAAAAAAATATCCTTTCCGCCAGTGTTAGTAGCGAAAGGGGTATTTTTTTTTCAAATTTTTCTTGTTTCCTCTGCCCGTTTGGTTTCCTTGTTTCTTTCGCCCTAGCTAGGTTTATTTTATCTTCCCTTTTTCTTTTTCTCCCCTTCCGTCGTTACTTCCTTTCTCTCTTCCAAATAAAATTTCTTCTTCTTCCATCTAAACAACTTCCAAATTTTACTCCCTTCTGCTCGATTCCGTTGTTTACCACCCCAAATCAAGTAAGTGTTTATAATTTCGAAATTATAATTTTTTTTATATTAATTTCAGTTTTAAAATTTGATTTTTAATATTTTGAATATGTTTGTGCATGTATACTTTCATGTGTGTATATGTATGCAGTGTGTGTGTGTGCAGTGTGTGTGTGTGTGTGTGCAGTGTGTGTGTGTGCAGTGTGTGTTTTGTGTGAGTATAGTGTGTGTTTTGTGTGAGTATAGTGTGTGTGTGTGTGTGTTTTGTGTGTGTCTGTGTTTTCTGTGTCTGTGCAATGTTTTGTGTGTGTGCAGTGTATGTGTGCAGTGTTTGATTAAGACTTTTCAATATTTTGTAGGTTGCAATGGACCATTATCAATTAAATCCGGGTCCCGAAGATAACAGTTTGTTGGATGATCAACCTACTCATATATCTACTTACATATATAACACGAATGAATTCAGAGTACTCGATGTTGCTCAACAGAGTAATCAGAGGTATGATCTTTGGATGTTGAGTGACGCACAGAAGAATATACTTAATGCATATAGTCTATGAGCTAATTGATTTGACCCCGAATGTTTTCTGCTCGTTAAAATTTTGACTTCAAATCCACTATTATGAGCATATGCATTATAGTATTTTTCAACTTCAAATATACTTGTAAATATTTAACCCACATACGGAGGACAAACACCATCACTGTCTATATTTATTTTTTCTTTGTCATTCAAATTATTTTGTTGTTCCATATTATTTTCTTCATCAATATCATGTTCTTCGTTCTCAACGTTCATACTTATATCAGAATCCGAATCATCAAAAAATGTATCAACATCATATATTCTATCGTTATCACTCATTTTAAAATTAAGAAGGTGAAAAACTGAAAACCTGATTAAAATGTCAACTTGAGATATGCTTATCTGATATGTACTAAATAAATTTTTTTTAACAAATGAGTTAGATTCAAAAAATAATTTTTTCATAAAACTAGAGAACGAAGAAAAAAACTGAAACGATAGAACGAAGAAGGAAACTTACATGCGGCGGAATAAGATAGTTTTTGACCTAAGTCTTTCTTATCATATATATATATATAGCATATCACGAAGTAAGGAACAAAAAAAATATTGTACTTGTTACTATCAAGCACAAGACTGGCGGAAGGCAGGCGAAGGGAAAAAACGGAAGGCAAAAAAAAAAAAAATTTTTTTGTTTACCTTTCCGCCAGTCTTACTGGCGGAAAGGAAAAAATTTTTTTTTTTACCCTTTCTGCCAGTGAGAGTGGCGGAAAGGGGAAACTTTTTTTTTTTTGTCTTCTGCCAGTGTAGCGGAAGGGAAAAAAAATTTTCAAAAAAATATGCGTTCCGCCAGTGTTAGTAGCGGAAGGGGTATTTTTTTTTTTTAAAAAAAATTCCCTTCCGCTACTAATACTGGCGGAAGACATATATATTTTTTTAGTTTGATCTCAAGCGTTGGATGATTCTTTAGACGACTATAAATGTGTTAGTTACGAAAGATTTCAGAGTTAACGTTAGACATGGATCGGCTCCCTATATGTGTGTGTGTATATATATATATTTATATATATATATATATATATATATATATATATATATATTTGTAATATTTCACAGTTATATGTTTTTCAAATGGAGGAATAGCGGTTTCACAGTTATATGTTTTTCAAATGGAGGAATAGCGGAGAGAAAAGTGTTTCGTAGTTCTACACTTTCAATTAAAACAAAGTCAGTTTATATATATATATATATATATATATTTTTTTTTTTTTATTATTTTTTTATTTTTTGTCTCGTATCTGGAGTGGTCAACGGACACTTTCAAATTTTAAATAAACCTATTTTTTTCGTGGCCACTACTCCAAGATATCTATTCTTGACAAGCTTTGACCCTTTTTTCTTCTAATTATTAAAATTAATAATGTCATGTGCTGAAAAAGATAAATAACGAGTACTTACTAAAAATGATAGGTATTAAATTGAAAAAGAGAATATAAACAAAAACATGTCCTTGTTCTATAAAATATCGAAGGTAAGAATACACTAACACTCTTTTGTAAAATTTAATTGAGCAATCGACGGAAAATAAAGAATGAATGAGAGTAAAGTTCATTAGTGTTTTCTTGTTTAGCCTGTTTATGAGTTTAATAATAATAATAATAATAACTTTAGTTTTGTGATAAAGGAGTTGATTCTAATATGTTTTTTTTGTTAGTTTTATTGTTCAAACTTGGTAAAAGTCAAAATTTCAATTCAATTATTTAAAAAAAGTTAGATTAAATGCAGTTGTTTGTTCAACTTACCACTTATTTACAATTTCATAAACAACCAATAACTCAATAGTGCCAAACAATTTAAATCATTACTTTTAACATTTAAAGTTATGCTCTATATTTTACTCTATGTATTAGCTTTAAAAAAGTCACTCTTCAAATTAAAAAAACCCAACAAAAGCTCAATGCATAATCAACAAAAATTGATTGTATTTATAGAAACTCAACAAGTACTTTCATTAAATAAATCAAATAATTTCTTTATAGTTTGTTTCAACTCAAATAATCTCCCCATCAACTTAAACTTTTATTGACCCAAATTTAAAATGATATAGAATAATGCTTTATCCAAGATTTACAATGATAACAATAATAACAACAATAATAATAGAGGGACGAAACCAAAACTCATACACTCCATTATCTAAAGAAGCTTAAGGATTTGTTACTTAACTTTTAACTTAAAATTAAATTTTAATTTTTCAACTTTAATCTAAAAAGTAAGCATTTTTTGCTTCTCATTTTTTATTTTAAGTAGAAATAAAAATTAAATCCAAACATATAAACAATAAAAAGTTATTTTAAAATAAAAAGTTGGCAAAAAATAACAAACCTCAAATATACGTCCTAGGAATCTTCTTTAATTTTAAGAAATAAAGATACACTACTACCATTAGAATCTTCCAACAGTCGTCGCTCCTCTTCCATTTTCTGAAAATCTCAAATAAATCTCTAGTTTTAGGGTTTTAGCCGTTCGCTCTCATCTCTCGAACCCCAACACAGTGTCTGAAAGATGGTGATAAGCGGGGATAAAGCAGTGGAGTTCTTTCTGAAGATCGGATTAGATGAGCGAACGGCCAAGAACACCGTCGCTAATAACAAGGTTACTGCAAATCTCTTGTCTGTCATTGATGAGGTAAAACCTTTGTTCGTCTTTTCCACTCCCTTAAGTTTGAATTAGGAATTTTATTTGTTGTCTGTTTGTTGCACACATAGTTTAGTAAAATTGTAGGAAAATAGGTAGAAATTGCAGTTATTATGAGCTAAAAAGCCAGTCAATAAGCAAACTGTAATTCCAATTTCGATACTCCGTTCTTTTGTTTGATTTTTTGTGGTTTTAGATTTGACAAGTAAATATTTATCGTTGTTTCATAGTGTAAGCTCTGTTTACAAGAAATTCAAAATGTATAACTCAGGGATGTATTCCTTCCTGTTCCCCCAATTCGTAACAAATATATTTTTAAGACAGTTTTAGGCTTAAAAATGCCCCCAACAATGATAATTAGTTGTGCAAAGATGGTGTTTTATTTATCTAATAATGGTAGCAAGGGTGATGGGGTGAATTTGGTTGTCGTGGTGCTAGTCTTTAGGGAACTTCATGTCATTTTTATTTCTAAATTAGAAATTTATCTCTAAATTTTGACCTAAAAGGAAGGAAAAAAGAAAATGCCTTTGTAATCTGGAATAGAGGGAGAAGTCCTTTTGTTGATGACATTTTGTTATATAGAAAGAACACATGCAATGATGGAACATTTGAATGTCACATTTGTATATGTTGTACTGTATATGCTTATCTTTTTTTTTTCAGGCAGCTGTAACGGATGGATGTGAGAGGTCCATTGGAAATCTTATATACACGGTAATCTATGTGTTTCTTTAGTCTGAGATGATTGCATTCAGACTAACTTCTCATACTAGTAGTTAAATTTTAAATCACAGGTTGCCACAAAGTTCCCAGCGAATGCCCTTGTGCACAGGCCTACCCTACTAAAATACATTGTCACATCTAAGGTCTGGAAGTTAAATTTCTTCTAAAATTTTAAATATTACCTCAGTTGTTATATTCTCAAATGCACTTATATCGTTTCAAAAACCAAAAATGAAGAACCATTTGCTTGCTACATCTTAACTGGGTGCTCATG